>JADMLE010000009.1:3000000-3159981 GCA_016508685.1 Cytospora piceae | reverse complement strand
GACGGGTCTTGGATATTAGGTAAGCGGCCACCAAAACACAGCAAGAAGAACCTTGATTGGTGACTGTCTATTGTTTTGTTTCATAGCTTGAACAGCCTCAAACAAGAGTCAGGTGGGATTGGAGAAGACATCTGGAAACAACCATGTTTTGCAAGGCCGGCAAACGTGCATACGGACATAATAATCAGTACATACCTACGTACCTACCTACCTACGTACCTAGAGTAGGTAGGCATGATACGGTTCGTATTCCGTGTCGCGCTGCGTGCGAAGAGACACGAACAGACACACAGATCAGGCACAATACATAGTACACAGTACACAGTGCACAATACACAGTACATACCTGCGCAAAGAACAGACAGACAGACGCTCGGGCTTCGGCAGGATCTTGCAGGCAGGCGCGCGTCTAAAAATTCATACATATATAAGCAGTTGCCAGGGGGCCAGCCAAGCACTCGAGCTAGTCCAGATCTGTACACGGTAGGCGTCAACTAGCATCCATAGATCTCAGTGCTCTTGCCTATTTTTGGTCCTGCCCCACGTTCTCGGGATCCTGATTCGCTCCTGCAGTGACTAAGTACCAATCCACGTTGCATTGGGGTCGGGAGTACTTTTGGTTCTCTCATCCTCCTCCAGTGTTGCTCTCCTCCTTCACTACCACTTGACAGTATCATCACCATCATCACCACCATCATCCCACAATCATCCGCATTCATCCGCATTCATCCGCCTCAAGTTCTCTGTGCCTCTACAAGCTCTAATATGCTCTGCCCTGGTCTGCGTTACATCCCCCTGACCTAGAAACCACCTGGAACAGGAAAGGAAAGGAGAAACATGGCTTACCTACACAAATAAACCCCAGCTTCAACCATCAGAAACGGCCGGTCCCTTACATATCCGCCCCCATATTCCACTCCATGACATACCCTAGATCTCCACATGCTGAGAGCTGACCCCTTCGGCATTAACATCGACATCAACATCAAATAAAATTCCGTCAAAGAAGGGCTAGATGCAAGTGTAAGCACAACATACCCCTCGTTTCACTTCGCCACCACCACCACCACCACCAATATCGGCACCAACCTTGGAACGCACGCTTAGACCTCTACGCCGCTCGCTGTATAAGCTGATCAAGCCATGGATTCTATCTTCGGTCCTTATATCGGCCACATTTTCCCGCCGTTGCACCAGATTCCCGGATGCACCTCGAAGGTTGAATTCCGCATCGGGAGATTTCCGCATGACAAGCTATGAGCTACAAGCTCCAAGCTGGGCACTCCGCCACCATAGTTCCAGATCCAGCTCCCTTCTTTCAGCTTCATATGCAAGCTCTCAACTTCCATTCTGTCTGCAGCACCCCGCAGAACCAGAATAGCGGCCACCCGCGGCCACAATGCGAGACCCTCCACAGGGCTGAGCTTGTGAGACTGACAGTGAGTTTGGAGACCTTCCACTCCTCCAAGACACACAGACTTTCCAGATTCCGGCATCCGTCTCTCCCTCTTTCCCCCGGTTCCTAGAGCCTCTGATGGGCCCTCCACAGCCGACCAGTCTGGACTGGACCAATTCTCCGGCCAGCCTCCAGTTTCCTTGGGGAACCCACCCAAGTGCCCGGATTGCCCCCGAGAAGCAAGTGAGATATGTATGTAGGGCTGGGCCTTGGCCGAGGTCATCGCTTGGGCCGTTCCACCTGCCATCCAGTTCGGCCTGGTGCCGGTGGAATACCACTTGTGTGTGCCATTCGGTTCATGTATGTATGCGGCCCAGCTGACCGGCCAGTGCTTTTGTTTCGAAACAGACTTTCAACCCACCCGGTCTATTTCTGGATGATCCACTTACCTGCTACTCCGCCTCTCTGTTCCAACGTGCCATCCAGATTGGACCCTGTCATGTTCTGGGCTTTGTGGGGGGAGGGGGGATCTGGTCTCGGGGTCGACCGGCCAGGACGGGAGATGTTGAAACTCGCGAAGGCCTCGCAGAGACGCAAGCTCGTCTGAGCACCGGCCACATTTGATGGTCAATGTTTAGTATTGAGGCTGTCCATCATCTCGATTGCGCTGTGCGGTCGAGCGTGAGTCTGGCGTCTGCGGCCAAGACGTAATCCGCTGCTGCATGAGGAATATCCAGCCTCATTCAACTGACTCCTGGCTGGTTTTAGTGCGACATGTTGCGGGGTGGGCCGGCTGCGGCTCTGTTCTTCGCTTCGTGTCGACTTGGAGGTGTGCTTCCGCCTCGATTCCGTTTGGACGTTCACAGTCTACAGTCTGGTGTGTTTTTCTCTTCGAGGATCCTGGTATCGAGAATTTCGATTGCTGTCATCTACCCCAGGTTTTCAGTTTGGCTGGAAGATGGACACCGAACGGCAGAGTTGCGGACCACACGGTTCCCATCAGCCGAGCGGGCTGAGTCTCCGGCCGACTTTAACCTATCCGCCACTTCTTTCACCCTTCCGAGGCCCTTCTTCACGATCCCCGCGGCCGGCTAGACTTTAGAGGTCCCCGGCGTCCATGTTTACGTCCGACAGGCCACGACTTTGACCGCTCAAGTCCAAGGCCGGCCTCATAGCATCAGGCTCGAGGATAAAAGTCAGTGCTTCCCCCATCCTTCATACCCTCTCGAGCAGTCAAGCCTGATTAGTCTCGAAGGAAGAGGAGGAACTCAAAGAGAAATGGAGCAGTACGGTCAGACCGAGATCCAAATATTGCTTTCATGCCTCCTCGAGTGGCACAGGGCTGTTAGACCCTTAGGTGCTCCGGCTTCCTTCGCAACGACAACTTCAATTGACTTTCGAGGTACAGCAGCATCGAATTGCTGTGAGAGGTTGACACTGGTGCTCATGTGGTCGAGAACATCATGCGCGTGGACGGATCAAGCGACGCATGTGGGACGAGACCATTGTGCGGCGGTAAAATAACCGACGGGGTCCAGGACACGGAACTCCAGGCAACGGCAACAAACCGCAAGCGCCGCGCACAGCTCTCAATTCAAGGGGCGTGCTCCCTATTATACGCTCGGATGATGGCTCTCACGCACATACTGGCCGGGTAATGGTGTTTCCATGGTGACCACGAATAGGTTTCTATGGATGGCATAGGGGCTGGACACAACTTTCGCCCACCGCGAGCAGCCGGAGTGTTGGGATCTAGGCCTCATGGTTCATTCATGAGCTTTCGCCGACGATGCTACCACGACCATTGTGTCCCACAAGCGTTGATGTCAAGTCAGCGACTAATCAACTCTCGTTCAGTTGTCGCCGCTTTGGAGCCCCGGCTTGGCCTTCCTGGAGTTGAAGCCAACTTGCTGAGTTGAATCCTTGTTAGTGGTCAAACACGAAAAGTGTCGATATTAACCCTTCGAATAATCACCATCATTATCAGGTAGGCTCCTTTCTATTGTTCCGCCACGGGGTGTGGATGGACTGCTCCGCTTCTCCAAACTCCCCCAAGCATCGCGGCACTTTTTCTGGGCCTGGAGTTTCGCAGGTGCTCCGGCTTGAGGTAAGTAGCTACCAGGGCTATTTAGGCTAAAAAGGGGCTGCGTTGCAACTACCGCGAGCCACGTCGTTGCTCCGCACTATCCAAACAATCGCTTCAATGTTTGCCCGACGGACTATTGTCGGTATCAAGGGTTTACAGACAGCTCATCCCAAGGGCTGCTCTGCTAGGAATGACAAAAGCAGCGGCTAGGAACGTTGTCTCTTCCATTCTTCCAGAGTCTCACTAAACTTGACAAGTGTTGCTTCCTTCAGCCTCGGTTCTCTTACGCAGCACAACCTGCCATTATCCAAGCCTCTTTTCACGAGGACTACAAGCAGATCTCGCAAAGCCCTGCAGAATGGGTACTGACTGACTCCGGGACAATAACCCGGCATGCCCAGCTTATTTAACCCTTATCCCGGAACTATGCGACCAATCGTGTCATCCCTCTGCGAGGAGCTGGCCGTGTGGGGGATAGACTTTCCCGGTGCCGACGCTAATGAAGCCTGGTCTGATATATGAAGCTCGAACTATGATTTGCACGGATGAATGTGTAGTGCTGACTGGGAACCAGCCATTGCAATCAGGACAATGGATGCTCATATTCCCACGGTCGGTTGCATCTAAGAGCAGAAGCTGAGGTGTATGAATCCTGGCATGCACTGATTACAAGTACAGCCCTTCTCTCCTCCTGAGCCTGACTAGCGATGATCTTTGGCATGAACCTCTCCTAGTCTTGTTATCGAACTGTCCTCGTTCTCTGTCTTGTTGTGATACCGCCCTAATCTGGCTCTCTTGACGTGGACCAAGCCCTCCATAACAGCTGACCGACCAGTCTGAGCAGGCTGTCAAGATGATAGCCGGTGGCGATACTGCCGCTGTGTACGATGCAGCACTACACCGTCGAGAAGCGCTCATGGGTGCCAGTGGGCCCATGGCTCTCGTCAAGAATGCTCGTGTCTTCGCCGTCGCCTCTTTCGCTTGTATTGGGGGCGTGCTCTACGGTTACAACCAGGGCATGTTCAGTGGCGTCCTGGCCATGCCTTCTTTCCACCAGCGTATGTAGCGAATCGGATCCAAATGGACATCGACTCTAGTAATCTGTGTCTTTCTCTTGTTAATACACATCGATAATGCCCACTGACTCACTCAATACAATTTTCAGATATGGGCGAATACGATCCCATCGATCCCAACGCAGACCAGACCAAGAAGGGTTGGCTAACCGCCATTCTCGAGCTCGGCGCCTGGCTCGGCACACTTCTCTCAGGTTTCCTCGCTGAGGCAATCTCTCGCAAATACGGTATTCTGGTAGCCGTCTCGGTTTTTGTCCTCGGTGTCGTCATCCAGGCAACGGCCATGACCAGTTCTGGTCCCAATTCCATCCTCGCAGGGCGCTTCATCACCGGCATGGGCGTCGGATCTATGGCAATGATCGTGCCAATCTACAACTCTGAGGTTGCTCCTCCTGAGGTTCGAGGTGCGTTGGTCTCGCTCCAGCAGCTGGCAATTTGCTTTGGCATTATGGTCTCCTTCTGGATCGACTACGGGACCAACTATATGGGCGGGACGACCCTCGAGACGCAATCCGACGGTGCGTGGCTGACGCCCATCTGCCTTCAAATCGCACCCGCTCTGGTTCTCTTCTTGGGCATGCTCTTCATGCCGTTCTCGCCTCGTTGGCTCATCCACCACAGCCGCGAGGCCGAAGCGCGTACAGTTCTCGCGCGCCTGCGCGGCTTGCCCGCTGACCATGAGCTTGTCGAATTGGAGTTCCTGGAGATCAAGGCACAGAGTCTGTTTGAGAAGAGGACGGTGGCCGAGCACTTTCCGCATCTAAGGGAGTTGACTGCGTGTAATACATTCAAGTTGCAGTTTGTGGCTATCAAGAGTCTGTTCCAGACGAAGCCCATGTTCAAAAGGGTCGTTGTGGCTACAGTGACAATGTTTTTCCAGCAGTGGACGGGGATCAATGTGAGTACTTCGGCGGTGCTCTCTCTCATCTCCACGACACGGCTAATAATATATTGACACAACATGAAGGCCGTGCTATACTACGCCCCAACTATCTTCAGCGACCTCGGCCTCAGCGGCACCGAAACCTCCCTTCTTGCCACTGGTGTCGTTGGTATCGTTATGTTTGTCGCCACCATCCCGGCCGTTCTATGGGTTGACCGCGTAGGCCGCAAGCCCGTGCTCACTGTGGGAGCCATCGGCATGGCAAGTTGCCATATAATTATCGCCGTTATAATTGCCAAAAACCGCAAGCAGTGGGACACGCATGCCGGCTCGGGCTGGGCCGCTGTGGCCATGGTGTGGCTGTTTGTCGTGCACTTTGGCTACAGCTGGGGACCGTGTTCGTGGATCCTGGTGGCTGAGATATGGCCCTTGTCGTCACGGCCGTACGGTGTCAGCCTGGGGGCGAGTAGTAATTGGATGAACAACTTCATCGTCGGGCAGGTGACGCCTGATATGCTTTCCGCCATGCCATACGGGACATATATCCTGTTTGGGCTGTTGACGTACATTGGTGCGGCGTTTGTTTGGTTCTTTGTACCTGAGACCAAGAGGCTTACGCTGGAGGAGATGGACATTATATTTGGGTCCGAGGGCACGGCACAGGCGGACCGAGAGAGGATGGAGGAGATCAACATTGAGATCGGGCTGACACAGATGTTGAGGGGAGACCCCGGAAGGGCTAGGATTAAGGTGGGCGAGGTTGAGAAAGATAATGTGGGGGAGCATACAGAAACTGTCACGTAGATTCCTCAAGGGTCATGGTCAGGCAACCTCTAGTTGCTGTATCGTCGAAGAAACACATCAATGTCAGCAGATTGTCCAAATACATGTTAAGGACGCCCTACGTGACTGTAGTCAGCAAATGGTAGTCGTCGTATATATCATACTGTTCACGAGGGGCAGAGCGACGGCACCAAGAGATGCAGTGTTCCATCTTAGACAAGTTCCGAACCATGAGGAGGGCCCCCCGTTACGATCGATGCTCATGCAGGGGCCAAAAACTAACAGTCACTGGCGAGACTCTCAAGCCTTTCACTGTCACAAGAGTCGAGGCGTCTCTATAACGCTCTCCGCTGCTGTAAGCGGTGAGGACTTGTTTCCACTATGCAAGCTTGTGATTACGATTACTATATATCGGTTCCTTCCTAGAAGTCCCCTTCACCGTTGGGGTGCTCACCCTATATAAACCCTCTGAAGACTTCAAACAGATAGCCCGTCCTCATAACTAATGACCTCTTGACTGTGTACTGGCTGTAATCCTCAACGCCGGTCTGGACTCCCACCCTGTCTACTCGGCGGCATAGGCCACGATATCGACTCGGGCGAGAGTATCTCACTGCTCGCAACGCTATCGCCACCCATACTCACATTGCTGACTCTTGTCCCCAGCGACGGATGATATGCCTTGTAACCCCCGCTGTTCGCATCCAGCGTCGACGTCTTCCTAAGGCTACTTCCTCCTAAGGATGACGGCGAGGGCGGTCGAAGTTCTATAGAAGACATGGTCCGCGACGAGCCAGGCCGCCCGGTCCCTGAGCTGCTCCCGGTGGCTGTTGCCCTGGAGGTCCGTGGTGGTATTCGGACGACACGGATCTCGGAGCCGGCGATGCTCATGGCCGTCCCCCGTTCCGGCGGGCTTGATATCGTCGTTTGGGCTGATACTGGCTTTGGAACTGTGAAGGGATCCCGGGTGGAGTAGTTTGATGGTGACGATGGTGTGATGGGCGATATGTCGGATATGAGAGCCTGACTGACTTGAGAGACGGGCGAGACTGGGTATCTTGGGTGTTTTGGACCTAGGCTGGACGTGTTGACGCTCAGGTTGTTAGCATTTCTGGTCTCGATGCCTCTGTACGTGTTTTCAGGGGCTGCTGGTGAGGGCCATCTGCTGTTTGGCCCTTCTGCACCCATGGCACTGACGCCGACAAGTGTGTTTCCCGTCATGCTACGTGTGGCCTCAGGCTTCTCGAGGTGGTAGTATGGCCCGTCCCCTTCTTCCCTACGTTTGCGGAAGGGTGCAAGGGCTCGTTGCATGAAAGGTGCGTTTCGAAACTTGAAGAGAACGGCTATGATGGAAAGTAGGGCAACAACAGCCACTAGTTTAGAAGACAAAGATTAGCATATAAACGGACTCTGTTCAGGAATCAAGCCATCATACCGACAATACCAGCAACTGTGGCAGGTATCGAACTTGAATGGGAGTTGGAAGCAGTGCTGCTACTCAAGGTCGAAGTCGACGTTGAGCTGGCGGATGGTGTCGTTGGTGAGTTCGGAGAGCCACTCAAGGTAGTCTCCGGGTACGCACTTCCTGCAAGGGATGTCGAGCTTGGAGACTTTGTCGTCGTGGAGTCGATGTCTACCAAGGAGCTGCTTGTCTCTCCTGTCGAGACTGGGTTTGTACTGAAAGTAGAAGCTAAAGAAGTCGGGGTCGTCGAAGCCACATTCTCTGTTTCAGCAGTCATTTTCACCGCCGAGCTAGAAGTTGTCTCGACAGTTTGTATCGTCTCTGTGGCGGCAGTCTCCGGCGCTGTTGCTGTTACAGAGTCCACAGATTCGGTCGTCTTTACCATCGTGGTCGTGGCTTTAGCACTGGTAGTCTTTTGTTCGACAGTCGACGTCGTGTTGTTGTTGTCGTCGTCGTCGTCGCCAGAACCTCCATTGTTTGGTCCACCATTCATTCCACCTCCATCACTTCCACTCCCATGCCCCTGGTCTATACCATCGCCGTTGGATGAGATGCCTTTGTTGCCGCCAGATCCACCAGACCCGCCGTAGCCACCATTGTGGCCAGAGTTCCCGCCTGTATCGTCAGGATGACCACCGCCTCCGTTGTCCTCCCTCAGCGCGAACATCGACTCAAAGCGCGCTCCATGCATCTTTATAAACACATGGCATGGTTCTCTGTTGCAAGAGTGGAATGGGACAAGACGAATGCTGACGGGAAAGATCCCGGGTCAACGTTCATGATGGATGATGAAGAGACAGACAAAGAGACAGACGTAGGCGCCGTGGAGAGCTGAAAGGATGCACAGGATCGCACCAACCGGGGCACGCCCATCCATCTCCTGGTGCTCGAAACACATATACATTCTTCCCCTGGTCACCGTTACATCTATAGTGCAGGAAGTTCTGAATATGCGTCCGGAAACCCGATAATGCCACCATCAGACATGGCGCTACTGTCTAGGCCGGGGGTGCCAACTGACGATCCTCTCCCATTGTGGTTTCTCGTACCTGACGCTATTCCGGAGTAGGAATGCACAGACAGAGGACCATGCAGGGACAGGAGAAAAGTTGAGAAGCGATATGCAAGTGAGAAGGGGGCGCAGATCCTCGCGTGTTGCTCGCCATTCTTTTGGGGGCGGCTCGACTCCAGACTTTGTGGTTTCCGCACATACGTACCGGTAGATCTCAAGTATTAATTTGGCCCATCATCTCTCGACAGCCAAAATGACTGTCGAGAAGGTACTTATGTATAGGTAAACTAAGTAGGCATGATCCGGGCAACGGCTCGACGCCTCTTTGTCTCCGACACTGCTGGGGCGGAGTGTCATATGTTGTAATGATCAAAACAACTTTCATTTTACCGAGGCTGGATGTTGGTTGCAACCTTGACTGATGTTGCACTCAAGTCAGTGTACCCTTTCCCAGGACTCCACCACTCACTGGCAGTCAGTCACTGGACGCATGTTCACCAGGCCTCAAGCATTCGCTTACGAGACGGACCGAGGACGGCTCACATTCAGAGTCATCCGAGACGGATACTCAACTGCCGGACCGGGACGGGAAGTTTAATCCATACACAAGTGGCCACGTGGGCGCCACCTGGTGCATTGAGAGCATCACTTGCTGCAAGTGCGCCATGAAGATCCAAGACAGTATGTACGTCTATACGGCTGAGACAATGGCCAGGGCTCAGCTGAGTGGCTGACTGGTATAGACCGAGTCTCGCTGGTGGTCTCATGCAGTGCTGAGACACAACTAATCAACCAGTTCGACAATGCGATAGACCAGCTCCTAAACCGGCTCGAGTGGCGGTTTGCTTCTGAAAAAAGTAATTGCTCCATGTGTCAAGTAATTAATCCTATTCTTATTCCTATTAAGTAGGCGCCCCTCGCCATCATCTTCCAGAACACCTTGGCTACGTACTCAAGTACATACGTACAGCCTATAAAGACCCCAACAGTCTTGTGTCGTCCGTTATAATTCTATTTACACCTTCAACAACCCAACTACTATAGTAGTATACTACTAGTACAGCCAAAATGTCGACAGTGGTAGAGTCAGCGGCCCCTGAGAGCCTGAGATCCCTCACAGCCGAACAAGCTTTCGACTCTGTCGGTCCAGCCTATGAAGCAGCCTTCGCGGGTCTCCCTGAACAAGCCCATTCCATCGACTGGCTCATCTCTCAGCTCCATGCCTCAGACATCAAGCCTGCCAAGTTCGTCGATATCGGCTGTGGCACTGGCCGGCCAGTCTGTTCGTCCCTTGCAGATGCTGGTCACGACGTGCTCGGCATCGATGTCTCCTCGGCCATGATCACTGCTGCCCGCGAGCGAGTTCCCAATGCCCAGTTCCAACAGATCGACTTCCGCGACTTTAGCCCACCACAACAATCCCTCGACGCCATGAGCGTATACTTCAGCCTGATCGCCGACGTCACACAGGAGGAGATCAAGGGGTTCATCGCCAAAATATATGGACTCCTCAAGCCGGGAGGGCTGTTCGTGTTTGCCACGCTGCCGTTGGATGTACAGGGTGTGCAGATCAAGTGGATGGGACACCCGATGACAGTGTCTAGCCTTGACCATGAGGTTGCCGTCGGGATTATCAAGAGTGTCGGGTTTGAGCTTGTCCACAATGCAGTGACGAAGTTCCTGCCAAAAGGGGCCGAGGCCGGCATCTGTCAAGAGGAAGAGGTCTGGGAGGAACCTCATCTGTTCGTCTACGCGAGAAAACCAAGGATTGACTAGATGGTAAATCGAGTGGTGTTCTCTCTTTTCTCTACTTACTATTAGAAAACCCCCTATATTATGTAGGAAGGGTTACTTCTCGTGGGCTGGCCTCGTGCCAGAGCCCCTTCGGTCAGCCTCTAATCTATGCCTTGGTTTGATAATATATATATCGCCATCTATACTTGAGCTCAGCCTGTGTTCCCTTCATACAAACTTCAAAGTCAGCAGCCTGTTACATACTACTCATACGGGAATTTTGTTGCCGGGCAAACTGATGAAGTAATAAAAGAACAGCAGTTACTTTACGCAGCAGATACTGATTCGTTGTTCCCCAGCATCCTGCTCTGTACTAGTGGTGTTTCAAAACGGTGTGCCTATATAGACGCGGATGAAAGGAAGCAGTTCTGCAGAGTGGTGGGTCGTGGGTTGTGGAAATATTTCAAAGAATGCAGAATCTCAAAGTGACCCTCTTCAAACATACGATTGGGTGGCTACTCTGTAAGACAGGATACAAGTGACTGGGGGTTACATATATACATGTATGAGTTATCTAGTCACACCGGACTATGAAGTACTAGGGTATTATCATGTTGTGCAACCAGACGGTCCATATTACTTACTCATTATCTCTTGCAGTAGCTACTCGATTGGCCATATATGACAGCTGTGTTGGGCTTGGATCGAAATGACTTCTGACCTCTGTTTTCGCCTGGTTATCACTCGGGCAGTGAGGTTGATCAGCTTGGCGATGCTGCACCGTCAATGGTACCTCTTCCGAGGAACGGTTTATGTGCGACGATTTTGTGTGCTTTGGCATCACTGCTCTCCGGTGGGATTCGTCTTGGAATGGGAGGGAATGGCAGACGAAGGACCTCGAGGCTTGATCACTCAAGCCCTGCCTTCATGATGTCTCCGCTGGCAACCTCACCGTCGCCTCAGCCAACCCTTTCTAGCCACCGCTCATCAACCCGGGCCACCTGACACACGACCCCGAAAGAAACTCAATTCCCATGGACAGTCTCGAATGGTTCCATCAAGACCCCATGCCTGGCTGGATATGTATGTGGGCCACTGTATGTCCTTCCCCACAGCTACGGGCGAGGAGCGGTCGTCCGTCGATCTCGGTTGGACGTTGAAGGGCGCGCAGGGGTCCAGAATAATCGGTGCTTCGGTCTTTGTAAGTTTGTTTCAAATACTGAGAGGGCGGCTGAGTCCATCGAGAAGACGGCCAAGTGATGTATGAATATGCAGGAGACCTGAGCTGACATGTTTTTCACTGGGCATCTGATCAGAGCAGGGCCGCAGAGGGCGATTTCATCGGGCCGTGATGTGCGTAATGTGCTCCGAGCAACGATCCAACGCTTTACTTTGGTGGTGTTATTGGCCTGGGCGAGCAAAGGTGAGACGTCGCATTGAGGACGAAGAAGCCATGTACATAGTATCAGAACGTACCTCCGCAGGGCGAGCCTTTCTCACCTCCCTCCTTCTTGTCCCACTGGAATAAGAGACGATACACACATCACCGGCATTCCCACAACACACACGACCCTGGCACTCGTCACTCGTTACTCATCATCTCCCATCGGTCTGTCATCGCCCTCTTCTGGCATCCAGCCGGCAGGCCTCTCACTCCCCCTCACAGTCAGGCCGTAGCCCAGCTTTTCAACCTTCAGTACCGACGTGCGCAGGGTCTGGAGCTTGTTCTGATAGCTCCTGTTATGCTGCTGCGGCAACATCTCAAAGAAGCTGCCCAGGTCCTGCACATCGACGACGATAGTCCGCTCGCGTCCGTCTGTGGTCGTCGTAGCAGAAGCACACCCGGCCATCTTTCCCGTCAGGGCCGCGCTAGTCGTAGCGAAGCGCATCATCTCGCCGGACAGGTCGAATACGCCTCCTAGGTAGTCGTCCTCGGTGACGTGCACAGTCGGGTGGGAATCCGAGGCAGGTTCTTCTGATGGCTGGGGAGGGTCGCCCGTATCGACTTCCATCTCATCAACGTACAGGGATAGCTCGCCAACCTTGTCTACGGCCTCGTCGTAGCCCATGAGACCCTGGGTGCGCATGTATTGCGCAAAGGTGAGAGCCTCGATGAGTTCCTCGATGCACATGAGGCTGCGGGAGTAGCGGTAGCGGTTGATGCCCTGGACATCGGGGGCCATGGTGGATAGGAGCTTGGATATCTCGAGGAGGCGGGATTGGATCTCCTTTCCGATGTTTTCAGGGAGGTCTCCTTGGATCTTGCGCACACTATACGTTCCGTTAGCGACATGTTATATGGGCGGCTGGAGGATGGTGAGAACACAAGGCATATATATATATATATATATACGTACCGTTGCAACGAGAATATTCTGTCGAAATGTGATGTCAGTCAGTCAAGTCAGTCATCATCATTATTAAACTCCACACACACACACACACACACACACACACACACACACACACACACACACACACACACACACACATCCCAAATGCAAAACGCAATATGAGAAACACTGCAGGGTTCTCCTCACATCTTCTTGCTCAATGCCGTAATATCCCTTGATGCCTTGACAATCCTCTCTCTCCGGTCGTGATGCTCATCAAGCTCATCACGAAAGTGCTCGAACATCGGGGTGTACTGGTTGCGAACAACGGGCACCTTAGGCGCATTGGTCTTAGCATTCCCCTTGTAGTCCCTTTTTGGAGGCATGCTGGGCTTTTCTTTTTGTCGAGATTTGTTTGTTTAGTCCGGATTGTTTGTGGTCTCGGTGTAGAGTTTAGAGTCTAGGTGATGCTCGTCGTGACGTGAGCAGCAAGAATGAGATGAAGTTTACAGGGTTAAGTAGTACTTGAGTATGTCAGCAATGGGATGTGTGCTAAACACACACCCCCCCCCCCCAAAAAAAAAACCTCTTTTCATTCCCCCCCCCCCCAAAAAAAAGCATGGCTAGGGTTACCCTTAAGAGAGAGAGAGATTATTAGCGTGAACTTGACCCACTCATCCCAAACCCTAACCCCTTTCCGTCTATTAACCTCTGATTGATATATGATATATACAACTTGCAACTGTAACCAGTCCAAGTGAAGTCCCATCTCTCATCTTATCCCATATAGGTATACTACCTACATACACACCATCCCATCTGTTCATCTGATATATCTCATGTTGTGTTACTTTGTGTCCACTTTATAAACATTGGCAACAGTATATCATGAGAGAATAATAACAACGACAACAAGCATTGGGAATTATCTATCCCCCACAATCCTCCTGAGATCATGGCTCCTCCCAACCACCACAACAACAGCCTCGTCTCTACCCTCTTCACCAGCCCAGTACCCCTCTATACCCTCTCCATCCTGTTGCGCGTCTTCTTTCTACTCTATGGCCTCTGGCAGGATGCCAACTCACCCCTAAAGTACACCGATATCGACTACCTCGTCTTCACCGACGCCGCCCGCCTCCTCTCTCACCACCACCCAGATGGTCCGTACGCCCGTGAAACTTACCGTTATACCCCCTTACTCTCATGGATGCTCCTTCCCACCACCTGGACTGCCGACCCACAATGGCTAAGGGTTGCCTACTTTTCCTTTGGCAAGGTGCTGTTCGCTGTGGCGGACGTGGTTGCGGGATGGCTCATCGTGAAGGTGTTGACCATGAGCCAGCAAGGAGGAGGAGGAGGAGAAGGGATGAGTAAGGCCAGGGCGAGGAAGTTCGCCGCTATCTGGCTGCTCAATCCCATGGTTGCCACCATCTCTACTCGGGGTAGCTCCGAGGGCCTGTTGGCCGTCATGGTCATGGCCCTCCTCTACGCCGTCCTGTCGAGGAAGGTCACCCTGGTGGGTATCTTGCTGGGGCTAGGCGTGCATTTCAAGATATACCCTTTCATCTACGCCCCGGCTATCGTGTGGTGGATGGATGAGGAGAGAGTGCCGCCCGCATCACCGTCCAGGCCGACGTCGACCTCTCCCTTGGACAGGGCCTTGGCCTTCCTCACCCCGGCAAGGCTCAAGCTTGCCCTCGTCAGCCTCATAACCTTCACAGGCCTCAACCTTCTGATGTACGGCCTCTACGGGCACCCTTTCCTCCAGCACACCTACCTCCACCACGTCACTCGCATCGACCACCGCCACAACTTCAGCCCTTACAACATCCTGCTCTACCTCACATCCGCCGATCCGGACGGCGCCTCAGGTGGCATCCGAATCGAGTCCGTCGCCTTCCTCCCGCAGCTGCTGCTATCATGCGTCCTGATACCCTTCGCCATGGCAAAGAAGGACTTGCCCGCCACCATGTTGGCACAGACCTGGGCCTTCGTGGCCTTCAACAAAGTTTGTACGAGCCAGGTACGATCCGTCCCAATTTGTTGTCCCCTCTCCTGCATATCCTTCGCTGTCTGCCTATCCCTTTGTTTTCCGTCCTGCTGACAATGAACCCTAGTACTTCCTCTGGTACCTGGTCTTCCTCCCACTCTACCTGCCACGCTCCTCGTTTCTCCGCAACCCAAAATTGGGCATCACGGCCCTCACGCTCTGGATTCTGACCCAGGCCGCATGGCTGCAGCAGGGCTACGCGCTCGAGTTCCTGGGAGAAAGCACCTTCGTTCCGGGGCTTTGGATGTCAAGTCTGGCTTTCTTCTTGGCGAACTGTTGGATACTGGGCATTATCGTTGCGGATGTCGCCTAGGCGGGCTGCTACTGGAAGGGGGGTGGGGACGGGGGGGGGGTTTCTGCTTCAAGTATGTATGTACTACATGACGATGGGAACGAGGCTGAAGAAAGGAGCCCTCTCCCATCAGCGTCCAGATAGCCTGTAAACTGCCCCACCCATATCGAGAGCGCGAGATGTGGCCCGTCCGAAAAAGCAGACTGCATCTCTATTCAGGGTCCCTTTGTGATTTTGATGTTAGTCTCGGCTCGTCAACAAGATATGTCTCTTATCATCCATTATCTATCTCCCTCGTCCTAGTTCCCACCGTCCAAAAAGCTACCTAAGTATGCAACAATTGTGCAACACTTCAGATCTTCCAAACATACATCATCATCCAACTTTGACAAGCATGCGGTCTACGCCAGACCAGAGGAACCGAAGGCATGTAAGGAGGGAGGGAGGGAGGATGCTGTTGTTGGTGGTGCTCCTCCATACTCGTCTCCCTGATCCTTCTCATCCAACGGTACCAAGAGAATCCAAACGCCTTTCTATTCCTCAAATGCCTGATAATGCCAACCAATGGGGGGAATCATTAAGAATTAGGGGCCAACCAGAGCAACCAAGCCCAAAAACAGAAAACGCCATGCTTTGCTTCCAACCTCCACACTCATATGCCGTCGGTCGAAAGAAAGGTTCCAAAAAACGCTGGCACCCTTTCCATATTCCGTGTTCGTTTCATCGCCCTCTCTTTTGAGGGGCAACCGTCCAGTCGTCTGCCAAGCTCTTTCTTCTCTTCAACTTGCCAGAACTGCGATGCCGTCGGCTCCCTAAGGGACGGCAATTCCACCGGCCAGGTATGCGTAGTTTGACAGCTTCAACGAAAGTACTCGGCTCCTGGGGAATTCGGGACTTATCACCATCCTGCCATCTTTGTTAATGCCCACCTCACCAAAGGATTCTGCGAGGTCTTCAAAGCGTGCGTCGGGACGGGTTCGGTTGAGTTCGGATACGATGGCGTCGCTCCAGACGCCGGAGCACCAGCCGTCACGGAGGATGAAATAGGGGTTCAATGGTGGCACCGGGGAGTCTGCAAAGGGGTGGGGTCCAGATGTCAGTACTTGATACACAACGGCTTCCTGGAAACGGGCTTTCAGTTTGGGAGGGGGGTTTTGGTACCTAGATCGACATATCGGATCCGCAAGTACTCCACGGACTTGAGCCTTCCCAAAGACCTGATCCCCGCCAATACGAGCTGTTCAAACGCGTTGATGAAGTTCATGTCCGTGATTCCCGAGCCGGACTCGTTCCAGTGCATCACGTGGCGGCAACAATTCCTGACAGTCAGATCGATGCTCTTCAATCTCGTACTACGAGCATCCACCAGCTTGGCAAGTAGGTCGAAGAATGACCGGCAGACGCGTCCTGTGTATGCGAAGTGCTCGAGGTTCTGGGTTGCTTCAGCAAGCTTGTTACAGAAATGGAGGGTGTTCGAGACCTTGAGGAAGTAGGTTGGGAAGGAGAGCTCTCGCCGGTAGTCGACACCCTCCAGGTTAAGGCTCAGGCTGGTCAGGTTCCGAGGCAGCCTCGGCAGTATGATGGCCATGCAGAGATAGCTCTTGGATTTTGCCTTGCTGTAGTTGCCATGCCACTCCTGCAGGTTTGGGAGGGCACCGGCGAAGGCGTCGAAATCGTCCTCGCTTCGTATCAGGTTCCACTGTCCCTTGCACACCAGCGTCGTGACGGAGGGCACCTTGGACAATGGCTTCTCAGGCCCGTCTCCGAGTATGTAGTGGCGCACCCTGGGTGCCTTCTTCCGCTCCCCGCCCTCCAAGGTCAAGACGCAGACCTCGGGGAAGGTGGTGCTCACGAAGTAGAAGGCCTCCTCGAGGGTGCAGTTGTCGGTCGGCAACACATACGAAGCATTCGCCAGGCCGTCGAGCGTGACCGGGGGCAGGGTGGAGCTCGAGAGGGCGAGGGCGTTCTGCTTGGGCTGGAAGACGGCGAACCACAACTCGATGTGCTTGACGTATTCTCGGAGGTTGGAGTGGTCTGCGAAGAATGCCACCGACTCGTTCAGGGACTGCACCGTCGCCTTGATCTTGATGTGGCGGTACAGACGCTCTTGTATCAGGACCCTCCACACGTTGCTGACAAGGGCCAGGGCCGAGAGCTCCTTCCGCCGCGAATGCCTCAGGGCCGTGCCCCAGCTCCTTGTGACGCTCGGCATGCCCAGCGAGCTCCTCGACGAGGCCGATACCTTGTACCCAAACAGATGGTCCAATATGCACTCGTGTATTTCGGCGGGGAGGTCGTTGAGGTTCGTGCGTGGGAGGGGGGACTCGATCAGTTCGGAACTACCAAGGACGGGAGACTCGACGAGGTGGTCGTGGTGAACATGGTCGGGCTCGGCCTCGACGGGACAGCTGAGACATCGGATGTTGGTCTGGCCAAGTTCGGGTTCAGGGAATGGAGTGCTGCTCGGTCTCGTGGGCGGAGAGAAGTTCTGCCTCCTCGCTCCCTGAGGCAGGGGCGGACTCGATGCGCCGGGAGAAACGGGATTTGAGGCTGTGGTCATGATGGAGGCCAGTTCGACGGTAGCCTTGCCGACATCTTCGCATGAGGAGGTGCGGTCGATCGAGGTACGTTCGATGCTTGTCCGGCGTGTGTCGATGGATAAAGGGCCGACATGGGTGTCGGTGGCTTTGAACATGGTCGCAGTCTGGACTGACATGTTTGGGGTGTGGTGAAATATAATCGAGTCAGTTGGGAAGGGTTGGCGGCTCTTGTATCATGGCAGGAGGTTTTTGGTTCTGTCTCTTATCTCTTGTGGTCTTGTTTGGCTGGAATGCAGGATAGAATGGGACGGGTTCAAAGTACTTTGAAAGTAAATATGGTTCGGCGCGAGGAACTGGTAACGTTGTTGGGTCTCGTTCGACGGGTTTTTGAGGCGAGAGGCGAGAGGAGTGAGTAGATAGAGTAGGGAGGATGGATATGTATGTAGAAGGGATGTTGTAGGTACGTAATGTAATGTATGGATGTATGGATGGTATGTATGTAAGAGTTAAATTAGAAGGCCGAGAGAGAAGTTTCGAGGGCCCCCCCCTTCTGTTGATGATCCAGCACCTGGGACGAGGAGGACAAGGAGGAGGAGGAGGAGGAGGAGGAGGAGGAGGGGAGAGGAGAGGGGAGGGGAGGGTTCAATCAATCAATCAATCAATTGTTGTTGTTGACTTTTCGATAGTGTTTCGTCGCTCCACACCAAAGTCACTCGAGTTGTCAGTCAATCAAGAGGAACGGTCGGTTGGGAGATGGGGGTCCAGATAGATGGTCGCGTGAGGGCGAGACTTGGCCGGTAGCGATTGGTCAAGGCAGGGGGAGGAGAAGAAGGCGAGGAGGCCAGGGAATATTTGCGATGAATGGTGGTAAAAACGTTCCGTGGGTAAAGTAAGTAATTAGGTAAAAGTAGGTTGATTTTCCTGCTTCTGGTTCTGGTTCTGAATCCTCCAAAAAAAGATGGACTGCTTGTTGTTGTTGTTGTCGTCGTCGTAGTAGTAGTCTTCAATGCCCACACAACACACACACAACACACACAGACGCACAGACAGACATACACACCTCACTCACTCACTCCGTCCCTGTCAAGAAGAACCGACTGACTGACTGCGCAGGTGGATGAATGGATGGGGTTGGGTCGGGTTGGGTTGGGTTTGGTTTGGTTTGGTTGGATTGGATTGGATTGGATGGCTGAGATAGTCTCCGAGACTTGTTTATGATGGGTGGATCGATCAATCAAACAGTGTGTGTGGACTGTGGACCACCACCCGGAGGAGATAGAAAGAATGGTGGGTGTTCGAGCAGTAGGTAGTAAGTAGTATGTACTCTCGATATGGCAGTGCTAGATAGATATTCGTCCGTGGTCTTGACCTGACAGACAGACAGACAGACAGACAGACTGCCGTATAAAATAAAATAAAACGATGGAAAGTGAACGGAGGTGTGAAAATGGAGACGGGAATGGAGACGGGAACGGGAATGGGAATGGAAATGGGACGAGTGAGGATAAAACGTGGGGCGGACTGGCGTTGGCGTTTGGCGTTGGCGTTTGGCGTTGGCGTTTGGCGTTGGCGTTGCCGTACTGCCCCGTATTCACTGTAATAACAGATGAGCAAGAAGGGTTGAAAAGGGAACCCGGAAAAAAAAGAAGATAAATAAATAAATAAATAAAAAGGTAAAAGAAGAAGAAAAAGGAGATGAATGAATGAGTGATGTAGAGAGAGGCCCTGTTTGGTGAGAGAGGCCCTGTTTGGTGGTCTTGGGTTGCTCTGGGTTGTTCTGGGTTGAGTTTGGGTGGGATTGCAAAAGTGTTTCCGAATCCATCCTGCCATCCATCCTGCCATGATCCTTCTCTCTCGAGGACTACAAGTTATTAATATTACAGTGACAGTGACAATGACAGTTACATTACAAGTGGGACGGTAGGTATGTAGGCGGTAGGTGGTAGGCGGTAGGTGGTAGGCAAAGGGCCTGTCAGTGTAGCAGGCTAGACCAACTAAAGGCCAAGTGCTTTTTTTCTTTTTGGCTTATGTAAGGCAAGAGACAAGGTTAGAAGGGTTGACCCCCCCCCTGAACCCTTGAGTATAAACCCTAACCCTCATACAAGACAGCAGCCATATGACGATCCTCCCTCCCTTCACCACCTTCACCTCACCTCACCTCACCTCACCTCACCTCACCTCACCTCACCTCACCTCACCTGGCCAGTACTGTTCACAATAACTGTTTGCATACATACCTACACAACATACACAGCAGCAGAACCGAGGGGCCCATATGCCACAATATACCTACATGTAGGCAAGTTACACGAGCTTGCAACCTCGTACTCCTCACCGTAGCACTTCTGCCTCAGTACGCGCTTGAGCACCCAAAGGAGGCCATGGGCTGTGTACAGGACAAGGCTACTCACTACTACTGCCCAGGTGCTGCTTGTTCTATATCATGCTGTATTGTGATATATGGTATTTTACCGTATTGTATTGTATTGTATTGTATTGTATTGCATTGGTATAGTAAATACAAAGACAAGTCTCCTCTCCCCCTCTGGAAATTATCCATGTGTTCCCTCAAGACACCTACTCGAGGTCATTGCTGATACCATGTCGAGGAACAAGAACAATGGCATGGCTGTCTATTGAGTACCTGATATATACCCAAGTATCTATATAGGTACTTCCTCATGTCTTCCAGCTGCCCTACCATTGTCTTGCTTTCTTGAATAGCCTTCACTTCGTCGTCCCTCGTTTCTATCCTCGACGTATTTAACCCCCTTTAATATTCCTTGACGACGACGTTTCATTTCTTTATCGCTTACTCACTCACTCACTCGCACAAACTTCACTTCTTTCTCGTTGATCGAGTCACAGCTACTTGGACACTGTCTGGACATATCCATTCTCCTTATTCTCCTGACAAATCTGCAACCTGCTTCGATATTTTCCCTTCTGGTTTTCCCTACCTAGGTAGAGTGCAAGTGCTGGCTGGTCTAGTACTCTCTCCACGAAAGCCTCCTTGACAACCTCCTTCATATGCTTGTTAACCATTCGTCTACACATACACACACATACCAGTTGACTGCCATCATGGCTCCTCCTACTCGGACCCTCCTCACCACCCTCTCCCTTGCCCTTATCCTCCTGTCTATCCTGGCTGGCCAGGTCACTGGAGCCCCAGCTCCAGAGACACTTCGTTCACCATCCGTGGGCATGGGTGTCCCTATCATGAACCCCGGTGCAAAGAACATCATACCGAGCAAGTACGTCGTGGTCTACCATAATGCTGTCGACGACGACACAGTTGCCGCACACCAGGCACACTGGGCCACCACCATTGCAAAGCGAAACATTGGCAAACGGTCACCTGTCGATAATCGCGTCCTCAGCCCCACCGTCCGTATCTTCAGCATTGGTCCCCTTCGAGCCATGGCCCTAGAGGCCGATGATGCCAGTGCCATGGAAATCAACGACGCCGACGAGGTACACTACATCGAGGCCGACACTCACTTCCACCTCAGCAAAGCCGTCACCCAGCACAATGCCACCTCTGGTCTTTCCCGTCTATCTTCCTCCCAGCCTGGGGCAACGAGCTATGCCTACCACGACAGCGCGGGCGCGGGCATTACCGTCTTTGTCGTCGACTCGGGCATCATGGCCGACCACGAGGAGTTTGAGGGACGGGCCGTCTTGGCCTTCAACAACGTTGATGCCAACAACACGGATGGGAACGGCCATGGGTCTCACGTCGCCGGCACTATAGGTGGAAAGACGTTTGGGGTGGCCAAGAAGGTCACGCTGTATGGCGTCAAGGTGTTGGGTGCGGATTGCACAGCTCCCATGTCGAACATCCTTGCCGGCATTGAGTTTGGTACGTCTCTGCTGACAGCTTCCTTCTTCTTCTTCTTCTTCTTCTTCTTCTTCTTCTTCTTCTTCTTCTTCTTCCTCTTCTTCCTCTTCTTCTCCACAAACGAAATTACTAATAACACAAACCAACCTACAGTCTCCCAAACCGTCAAACGGTTGGGCCTCTCCGGAAAGTCCGTCATGAACTTGTCCGCCGAAGGTTCGCTCTCCAACGCCCTAAACCAAGCCATCAACAATCTACGCACAGCAGGTGTTGTTTCCGTCGTGGCTGCCGGGAACGATAACACGGACGCACAGAACGACAGCCCCGCCTCCGCCTCTGGCGCCATCACAGTGGGAGCAATCGACCAGACAAGTGATCGGAGAGCGTCCTTCAGCAACTACGGCCAGGTCGTCGACGTCTATGCCCCCGGAGTCAATGTCGAGAGCGTCGGCATCCAGAATACCACCTCCTCCGCCGTCATGAGCGGGACGAGCATGGCCAGTCCACATGTGGCCGGACTGGCGGCATATCTCATGGCACTGGAGAACATCACCAGTACTGACGCTGTTGCGGCGAGGATCAAAGGTTTGGCGGGGGCTACGGGGTCAGAGGTTCAGGGAAATGTCAAAGGCACGACACCCTTGATTGTTAACAATGGGCTGCATGTGGGTGCTTGATGAGTCGCCGGTTGTTGCATTGGACCGAAGGACGGATACTCGACGTTTTTGCTTGTTTTGGTTTTCTTCTTTCTTGCGTGAGATAATGATGGATAAAATGGTCCTTTAAAGACCACAGGTGGATCGGCATACAGCAGGTAGACACCGAGTATAAAGCAGTCCAAAGAAAATTACAAGGTTGATGAGTTTCATTCTGCAAGTTTCCACTTGGACATTGCTTCCAGAGTACGTATGTGCTCACGGTCCCCAATATCTTTGACACGTTTTCTTCCAAACTTGTTGTTAATACTGGGACAAAATGGGCTGCTTAAACGACAAGCATACACTGTATGGTTCTCGCTCTGGGGGTATGTCTACATGTTCCTCATGTCCATACTTGTTGCCACATGTGGACTGGCTCTTAGCTAAGTCTCTGCTTGTCCCAGAGGTCGAAGTAGTACCCTCTTCTCTTCAACAACTCATCTTGCCGGCCGGATTCCACGATAATACCACCCTTGACAGCGAGGATAAGATCCGCATGGGCAACAGTCGCAAGCCGATGCGCGATGATGATGACAGTCTTGTCAACACACCATTCTCGCAGCCGCTCCTGGATCTTCCACTCCGTATCACTGTCCAGACTGCTCATGGCCTCGTCGAACAGCACGATCTTGGAGTCCCTCAGCAATACCCTGGCTATTGCCAGCCGTTGAAGCTCGCCGCCTGAGAGCTTTGTCCCTTTCTCGCCAACCCTCTCCTCGTATCCCGCAGTGAAGTTCTCAATCTTGCTGTGGAATGCTGCAGCCTCACACGCTGCCTCACATTCCTCCTGGATGGCTTCAAGGTTTCCGTACTTGAGGTTCTCGAGGACCGTCGCGTTGAAGATGCCGATGATCTGGGGTACGATGCTGATGTGCTTCATGAGAGACGTAAGCCGAACGTCCCGGATGTCCTGGCCGTCTACTCTGATACACCCTTCAGTTGTGTCGTATGTCCTACAGAGCAGTTTGAGGAGCGTGCTCTTCCCTCCCCCGGTGTCTCCGACGATGGCTATCTTCTTGCCGCCCTCTATGTTGAACGTCACGTTCTTTACCGCCGGCCGCTTTCCGTCGTACGAGAAGCCAACATTGTCGAACTCAATGTCACCTTTCTTGAGCTGAAAATCCACCGCATCCTCCTTATCCCTTACCATGGGCTCCGCGTCCATGATCTCTATCATCTTGTCCGACTCAACGAAGAACTCATCCAGCCAGGTCATCCAGTGCACAAAGTTCTGTATCGGGAACGCCAAGTCGTTCCAATACTGCAACAGCATCACAAAGTCACCCACACTTCTGTTCCCCCCGCCCATCTTGATCTCGACACTTGCCAACAGACACATTACGATCAACCCCGACGCCATGATCAGGTCCTTCCTTGAACTGGCCACAGTCTCCGCGACGCGGAACTCTTCCCCCACCAGCCTCGACTTCGACGCAGCCTCCTGGTGCCGCCGCTGCTCATATTCGACGTTGTTGAAAGCAGCCACGGTGTGCCAGTTCCGCAGCGCGTCGGATCCTAGGTCGTCCCTCTCGCGGCGGAGCCTAAGCGCCTTCTTGAAGTCGATCTGCCTCTGCGGCGCGAGCTTCGCTGAGGCCCACAGGTAGATGACAGATATGGCCGCCATGGCCGCAGCAAGCTGGCCGCCGAAGATGCGCCAGAAGGCCAGGACGGCGACCACAAGATCCACCAGCGCGGGCAGCTTGTCGAATAATATGCTCCCCACGAACCGGGCGAAGCGTGGGCCGCCCGAGGCGATGGTGTTGTACGTGTCCAGGGGCCGCTTTCCGTCGTGGTATTCCGCTGAGAGGGAGAGAACTTTGTCGTACAGGTGGCACATCAGGCGGCTGGAGATGTCGCTCTCCAATCGGATGAGGACGGTCCAGTGCAGGGAGGTGATGGCCTCGGTGACTACCTGGCGGAGGAGCACGAACGCGATCATCTCCTTGATTGGTAACGGTGCATCATCGTCCGCAAGTCTGTCGACCGTCCTTCTCAGCAGGACCGGAATAACGAAGTTCATCACCCGCGAAACGAGTGTGCAGAGAGTCACGATGCTGAGGTCGACCGTCCACAGCTTGGCGACTCTCTTGTTGGTTGGTATGATGAACGGGGTGAAGTGCCTGAAGCTAGCATATTGCTTCTGCCATCGTTGGAGGGTGTTGCTTCTCTGGAATGCCGGAACAGAGGAAAGGCCCCAGAGGAAGGGGAGCGAGACGAAGGCCGGCACGATAAAGGAGGGGACATGAGCAAGGCGGCCGCCCCAGCCGGGTTGGGTATCGGCTTGGCAGGAGGTATGGTTTTCTTGTGTTGCCATGGCCATACTTGAAACCAAGTTGTCTGGTATTCTGAAGGGCTTCTGGCAGAGTGCTGTCGCTAAGGATGTTCCCTGGTGCTAGTGAAGGGCCTCAGGACCTTGTAGACAGCGACACAAGTAGGAGGAGCCAGCAGGAGGCCATGAAATACTGGGCACTGTAACGTTCCCGAGGTCGACATGAGTAGCTCCGTCCGGCAGATGAAAAGCAAACATGCATCTTATGTGCGAATAATGGTCTGTTTTGACCAGCCACGAGAAGGTCTTGTGATTCGAAGAGATCGCTTTCATAGGACAAGACGTCGTCAGCGTCTACTCCGCAATGCACTGATGCCTGACTGGCACCTTATACTGCCCTCGTTCGGCCGTCATTGAGTCGACGTGCAGATCGAGCTGAGGCAACCGGGCGCTTCCTGCGGACCAGGCGTGCCGGATCACCTCCCCCTCCCCTGCCGGGGCCCCCTCGTAACACTTCGGCGTGATCTTCGGGCTGCTCATCGAGTTGAGTGTGGCCCGAGAACATGTCCGCGAAATACGAACAGGATTTAATGCTAATTATAGAGAAGCAAAGGGTCCCACACATGTATTTACATGAACATCGCTGGAATATACACGTTTCAGGGTGTACTATGTCCCAAGAGTGCAACGCCTACACATCACCTATTTTCCCATCTACATGTGCCCTCGTCCCAGCATGCCCGCCATATCTCGTGGGGACGTTTGGGGGAGGGCGGGCGCTTCTTGCCGAAGAGGAAGGAGAACAGAAAACGAAGAAAGAAAGAAAAACCAAGAAAGAAGAAAAAAAATGTGTCATTCATGTCCATAGTCATTACATATTAAACAATAGCATTTAGTATCCATGGTATCCATTTTTTTCTTCTTCCATGCCGTCGCCATATGCGTCTTGGTCATATTGCCCGTATTATTCTCTGATGATAGGAAGAGACAACAAACCCTCGGTTCCCCGTTTTGCACTGAACGCCTGGCTTTAAAACGATCAACAAGAAAGCAGAATGCGGAATGGCTGCCTTGCAAGTCCTCAAAGGCTGCTCCCCAGACACCTCCGTCGTCGCAGTCGTTACATTCCTCAGAAGAGAATCTCAGACTGCGAAAGCGGATGGTCGCCCTGAACCGAGCCCCTTCTCACAGGAAGCGTCCGCAGCACAGAGGTGGTATACTGGAGATGCTCATGCAGACTCCTGATCATGCGCTGCAACTCGTCTTTCACCTCGTCCTGGGAACTCGTCCCCTGCAACACACTGACAGCAGGCGGCCGTGGCATGTATGGCAGCGCCGGCATGGGCGCATCCGAGTCGACATCGGAATCCTCGACAGTGATTGCCACATCAGCTTGTACAGCTTGGTCGTCCGACGTATCGTTTGCGCTGTCGGATGGGGGTGTCAGGATCATCTCTCCTGAAGTGGGTGTTGACGGTATGACACCGAGGCCGATGTCATCGGGCACGTAGATCGACGGCTCTCTGTCGTGGGTCGACGAGAATGACCCGTTCGAGCTCATACCATCAGGCACATATAGAGAAGGCTCCCTGTTGCTCCTCGGAATGGCATCGTCAGACACGTAGAGAGACGGATCTCTGTTGCTTCTCGGGATGCCGTCATCTGGTATATACAGAGAAGGCTCCCGGGTGCTCGAAGGGAAAGTATCGTCCAAATTGAACTGAAACGACGACTGATGAGACAGCGTAGGCCGCCACGGGCCTGGCGTCACCGAAGCGGCATCCGAGTGTGCCGTCGAAGGACGGAGGGACTCGCCATCGTCACCAACCAGGCTGGCATCCAGGTCAATCATACTCGAAGTGGAGAAGCGGCTCACTTCCAGGCTGGTCGCCGCCCGCGGAGGAAGTGTCACGGTCAAGGAGTCTTCTGAATGATGACCTGACATAGTGTTCGGAAGTGAATCGAGTGCCATGTAGTCGTCCTCGTCGTTCTCGTCGTGTGATTGAAACCACTGGCCCCCGAGACGCGCGTTGGAGGGCGCCGCAGTTGAGAAGGTCCAATCTTGGGTGCGTCTGTGCTCGAGGCTAGACTGACTCCTCACGATCTCGGGAGGATGGCCTGGTTGAACAGAATCACGAACGGTTGCGGTTGCGAAACTCCAGTCCTGCGTGCGGCGGTGGTCCATGGAAGACATGCTCCTGCCAAGCTGACTCTCGCGACTGTGGTCATGCTGGAGTTGGGTCTCCTGGAGCTCTTCAGCAAAGTCCTCGCCAATTGCCCCAGGAAACGTCCAATCTTGAGTGCGGCGGCGGTCCAAGGTCGTCTGGCTCCTCCCGAGAGGTCTGATACTCTGGCGACTAGCTCTAATAGTGTCCATTTGCACTTGCATATCAGCATACCGGGATAGCCTCCCGCCATCCAAAGACTCGTCGAGGTCGATCAGGCCAGACTCTCGGATCGTCTGGTGCTTGGTCTTGACGACACTAGCCTTAATAGTTTCGCCTTCCATGTCTGCGAATCGTGAAAGTCTGTCGCCATCGAGTGACAAATCGAGATCGATCAGGGACTCGCGCGGCTTTTCTGGACCCGTGCTTTCCTCCTTCGTCTCAACACCCATCTCGGGCGCTGACGAAGGCATTGGCCTGCCATAGAAGAGTCGAGCGTTGTGCTCGTAACTCGTAATCGTGTTGGGATCAAAAGCCTTTTCAAGCGGACCCTTGAGTGCAGGAATATTGGGCGGACGGCGGCGTCGGCCCTGCTGTTTGGGAGGTGGAGGCATCATTGAGACTCGAGGGCCATACGCGTCATACACGGCTTGAGCCTGAGTGTCTCCGAGGACTGTTTGGTCGAAGCCGCTGGTCACTGTGTCAAAATTCCAGCCGTCATCGCCAGATTGGTTGGCAGGCTCGTCGCCAGAAGGCGCTTGAGCACCACCCGCGTTGAACAGCGACATTCTGTTCCCCCCCTGTACTTCCCACAAGCGATATGCGTTGACGAGCATCTTCAGTGACTGAGCCGGGTACTTCCTTTCCGTGTCGTAAATGTACGGGTGTCTTTTGACCTGGACAATAGATGGCCGGTCTCGTGGATCCTCGGCCATGCAGCAAGCCACCAAGTCCTTCAGCTGGGGTGAGAACCGATCACCCTCGAGACGCGGGACGTGCTGCTTCAAGTACGAGCCGAACTGGGTGGGGTCGAACCGCGACATGTTCTTAGCATTCGGGGGCAACCCAGTGGCAGCCTCGAAGGCGAGTGACCCAAAGGCCCAGATGTCCACCTCGGTTCCGTACGAGACAGACATATCAAAGAGCTCGGGAGCCATCCAGTTCAAGGTACCTGTGACGGTGCTCCTCTTGTCGAACTTGGTCTCGATGATGCCGGCGACACCGAAATCGCACAGCTGGACGCCCCCCGTCTCGGTGACCAGCACGTTGGCGCACTTGATGTCTCGATGGATAATGCCCTCCTTGTGAACCCAGTACAGCGCCACGGCGACCTCGCGTAAGATGGGGATGATCCATTTTTCAGGCAGACCTCCGGAGGGGCGCATCAAGGTGGAAACACTGCCACCACCACAGTACTCGGTGATGATCCACATGGAAGGGCCAACGAGTAATGTCTCGATGACAGTGTTAATGTTCTTGGCGCCGCTTTCGCCCAGCTTCTTCAAGGTGTTGACCTCCTTCAGGATGTCGTTGAAGGTGTCGGCGGCTCCGGGGGCGAGGCTGTCGCCATCGTCGATGCTGATGATCTTGACGGCGACCAGCCGGCCAGATGAAGAAGCTTTGGCCTTGTAAACACGACCAAAGCTGCCCTTTCCGATAAGTTCCGACAAGGCGTACGGAGGCGGGTTTCTCCCAGCCTCAGCGCACTCGCGCACAATGCACTTCTGCATCTTGTCGGCATCCTCGATGGCCTTCTTCTTGGTGGCCGAGGGGTCGACGGCGCGAACACGTAGGGTGGCCATTGTCTGAGTGGTGCGGAATAACCAGAACGGCCGATGATGGAAGGGGCGATATCAGATGGCAGGATAGGAGGTATGGGATAGATGGTGTTGGGATGGCGCCTTGGTGCTATGTGAGTAGATTATGGTATTTCTGTTCTGTGTTTTGTATGTTCTTTGCTCTGGACGTGCACCACACAACGCAGCACAAGCCACACAAAGCAACGCAACGCAACGCAAAGCAAAGCAAAGCAAAGCAAAGCAACGTGGCCCAGCAGGAGGATCCTGGCAACCAGACGAGCCAATCCAACCCAAGTCTAGACCATCAAGCTTCAGAACCAAATCATCACAAAGCAGGAGACGAAGAGAAGGTGGGATATGGGAAAGAAGTTATGAGGGACCACGCAGGTTGTTCTTGTCAAAAGGGGCAGTCTGCGGATGAAGGTGGATTGATTCTGAATGTTGGTTTGGTTGGTTGTTTCAAGTCACTGAGAGTGGATGATGGATGGATGGATGAGTAAATGAGTGAGTGAGTGAGTGATGGTGTCGCCGACAACAAAGGTCACAGCACCCACCGTTTAAGGGGCAAGAGGCAGGGGCCACCCCCCTCCAAATGATTAGATAATCTAGACCCTAACCCTTGAGAGAAGCCAAGCCCCGGGGATACCGGTATTCAGTCCCATGAAACCGTGGGTGCCCGCGGTATGCCAATATGCTGGAGGACTACATATGCAACCAAATCACTCCATCATTACAGCTCAAGGTGACACACACACACACACACACACACGCACACACAAACACAAACGTATTCTAGACATGGAAAACAATAATTCAAATTTATGGCAAGAACTCAAATATTCAAAGCTGCTGGGGCGGAGGATTGGGATGAAGAATCCCTACCACCCCCACGGTTCACTAACCTCCCAGAGAGTAGCACAAATAAATCCAGGAGGATATGGATATCAGCAGACTCGTATGCCACAATCGATTGACTCCAGCCGGCCATCGGCACTCTGAGCACCAAGCAACAGCTCCCTCAAACGGGCATCAGACACATCTAATGCGGCACAGAAAAATAATTAAATGTATGCAATCCATGTGTAGGGGTCATCCTGACGAGACAACATCTCAAGGACGACCTCCACCCATGTGTCCGGAAAACCAGACTTCAAATGCCGCCTCCATCAATGTCGCGCTTCTTCGGCGCAAACCACAGTCATCGGGGTAGACAGGGTTGCAATTTGACATCCGCGCTCTTATGTTTGTTTTGTTTTGTTTTGTGTTTAGTCTTGTGACCGTCTCGGACGTTGCGAGTCCCTGTGTGAGTATAAGTGTGAGGAAGGGTGGGAATGGGGGAATGGGAGTGAGAGCGAGATTCGAAGGGAATCAGGTAACCTCTTGTCGTCGACTCAGGCTGCGACCTGCCAGAAGATATGTATTATGTTATTAGTATCAGACCTATGTCCCAGCCCCGGCTGGGATCGCGAATGTCAATGCTCATGTATGTCGTGGGCAGATGACCAAGGTATGCCGTGGTATGGTGTGCACCCGCAATCACCTAGCGTTTTTCCCTTCGTCATGTACATATCCATCGTGAACGCAGAAAAATGCCATCATATCATTACAATTCCTCGTGTCCCCCCGTGAGTGGGGGCACACCCGCCGCTGGTGCGCCGACCGCATCGGACGTCGCTGTTGGGAAGAGCTTGGACAGATCAAGGGCTTCCGAGATCTTATCGAATCTTGCTCCTAGGAACCATGCCAATCCGATCTAGATGTGGTGTCAGTCAGTCAGTCCGTCCGTCCGTCCACAGCTCAAGGCCGTATAGTGTAGTGTAGTGCAGTGCAGTGCAGGCAGACGCTTACCATCAATCCTCCGATAAAAACCAAAACGATAACAACGGCCAGGATGAGGTAGAGAGCCTCAGTCCTGTCCGTGGCTGCCTCTCGTGCCTTTAGTTGTGCTTTGACTTGTTCCTCGGCCGTCATCTTCTTGACATCCTGCGTCGGGAAGATCTTCTCGATAAACTGCTCAATCTTGCCACACTGTATGCCGATGGCGAGGAAGTTCGGATCCCTGGGGTCGGCCTTCTGATGTATCCTCCGCGCGTACCGCTTGAAGACATCGCACACAACCCTCAGGTTTTGCGTCGACTCCGTCATTAGTTGGCAAGCATCGCCCTTGGTGATCTTGACATTCTTTTTGAAGATGTCCGGGTTCATGAAGAGCAGGTCCAGGGTGGCCATGGCCATGGACTGAGGGATGGCAACGAAGTTGAAGACGCTCTGGTCCCTGATGGCAGCCATGTAGTACAAGCAATCCTCGGCGCGTTGCAAGGCGTTTAACACCATCTCAGAGCTGCAGTTAAGCGCTTTGGTCAGGTTCTCAGGCTTGAAGAGGTCCTCCATCTTGTCGACGTGCTTGCTCCATATCTCCTTGGGCCACCACCTCTTGCCCTCGTCAAAGTCCTCTTTTATATCACGGATGATGTTGACGTTCTGAAGGAACTGGCCCATGGACTCGGTCAGCGCCGGCCTGTCCATCAACGCGGGATTAGCGAGGTTGGATTGGACAAATAGCCGGGTCAGACCCTCGCCGACAAGGCCCGCGACGTAGTGGCAGTATAGCTCGTAGTCCTTAATGGTCACTACACCATACTCATTGAGGTCCCCATTGAGCGCATAGTCTGCCATGCCGTTGCCCATCTTCTCGGTGATGTCCTTGATGATGTCGTAATATTCCTTCTTGGTCTTCTTGAGCTCGAAGATGATGTCGTCGAAATGTACGAGCAGCTCACGGTCCTTCTCATTGGGCCCGTTTTCTGTGAAGGTCCAGCCGTCAATCTCCATGTTCTTGTGGAAGTCGCGCAAGAGGGGCTCCTTCTTGCTTATGTCAAGGGACATGTCGTCTTCGATGGTGTCGAGGCCGCGCAGGACGAGGTAAAAGAGGGTGATGGGCATGAGGAGCTCGGGATTGAGTTCTTGTATGACGGCAGAAAAGCTGCGCGAGGTCAAGTTAAGGAACTCGAAGCATGATGCCTCGGTTGGTGTCTCCTTGCTGGGGTCGCGACAGTGTACAGGCTCGTGCCAGACTTTCCTGCGGATACTCAGCATCAAGAACAGAGAGGAGCCAGGACAGGCTGACCTGCAGCTTACCATTGTATTATACTGCGGAGCTGGTTTGGGTGGAAGAGGAAGTAGAGGGCTTGTTTTGAGGCACCCATCTTGAAGGACGGACTGCTGAGCTTGCAGGAGGGATATGTGTATAGTCCAGGCAGACTAGGAGAGAGCGAATAGTGGAAGGAGGGCGGAGGGGGGGAATAGATGGAGGGGAAAGAGAGAAGAGCGAAGAGCGAAGAGCGAAGAGAGAAGAGATAGATAAGAGAGGGGAGAGAAGAAAGCGGCGAGACCGTCCAAATAGGGGCACCGGAGCCAGGCGGTGGGCGCGCAAAATATACGTCGTGAAGTTCCGGCACCGGGTGACTCGGCCGGTTTTGGTGGTGATTGGATTGGGGGGCTCTGGGAAGGAAGGAAGGATTGGCGGTAGGGAAGTTCAGGTGGTCATGGAGTAGCGGGAGGTGAGGAGGAGGAGATGTTTCAGGTTTTGGCCCATTGGGGCAGATTGGGGTGTGGAAGAGAAGTATTGTCACGTTCGAGAAGAACAAGAAAATCTTGGAAAGGTCTGCCAGCTGTGCCAGGTAATAAAGCTAGGTACGCTTGCTTGCTTTGATGTGTGTGTGTGGTGCTTCCAGGTTGTGCTGGGATCGGCCGTCGACGGGAGCGGGGCACTAAACTTCCCGGCCCAATTAGAGAGGCAGCGTTATCCGTGCTCCGTGTTCCGTACTCCGTAATCCATAAACTCTATGTAGTCCGTAACGGGGTCACCATGCTTCGAATATTCCGTGGTCTTGTACATACTTTGCAGATTGCAGATTGGTATGCAGCTGCAGTAGCACACAGTAATTGGCCACCTGCATAGCATTTCGGTCCAGTTTGCACCCGATCTCCGAGGCATGTCAGCCCTTGGAAGATGGAGGTTGATTGATGCGAAGTTCGCATTACCCTTGTGCGACCGTTATGATGAAGACGGTGTACATGTAAGAGTAGAAGATGAACTGACAATGCAGACTACCTCAGTACCTGCCTAAGTGCTCATTGATCAAGCTGCGGCTCGTCTGCCCGGTAGGGATTCTTCATCTTCTTGCCTACTTAAATATGTACTTACCTAGGGGATTTTTTTTTGCCTATTGAGAAGGGAAGTGTAGAGAGCTACTTAAGTAGCTGTGTAGTTACCTACCTACCTAGGTAGCTACATCAACTGGAACGGACACATAACTCTCCGTACGGTGAAAACTGATACTTATTGGGATGCTCCGTTTTGCCGGGCTGCTCTGCCCGGGCCGCTGCCACCTGGCAGCCTTCCCAGCCTTTGCGGGCACCGGCAGGCAAACCGTTGCGTTCTACGATTGGCCAATTCCAAACTACAACATTGAACTCTCAACTTCTCACCCGAATTGCCGAACTGCCCGACATCAGAATCCGGATGTCATCAATCAGTCAAGCCGGTCCATGTCTCAAACCTTGAAACCCTTAGAGACTCCTCTCACACACCTTCCCGCTGCACTTGCTTCACGGGGGTGCCCATTCTTTCTCGGAACCCACGGCAAGCTCTTGATACAAACCATACTACTTAAGTGCTAGGTGGGGGGCACTGGTGCTGGTGAGGGGCTCGAGGTTTCAACCGACTGCTTAGAGCTGCTGCCACGCAATCACCGATCGACCCTTTCTGCATCTGTGTGCATCCGTGTGTACATCTGTGCTACCGTGCCCTGCGTTGCCAGGCGTGCTCCAAGTGTCAGTGTCACCATACACGCACATACTTACGCACTCACGCCTACGCACACACCTGCACACGTCTGATCGAGTCCTGAGACAAGAAACGAAACATTCATGAGAGATGGCCTCCACGCCCCTCGATGCAGGTACCTGATATACCTACCTAGTGTACGTACACCTACCTAGGTAGGTGTATACTACACTGCTACAGTACAGGTATACCGTACCTATTCCCCGTACCGCCTCCAGCTCCCCCTTCAACATCTGCAACAAGTCAACGTCCATGTCGGTACACACGGCATAAGCACAAGCAAGCCAACCTGCAGGTCCGACACATCAGCCAGCCAGCGCCCACACTGCCCAAGGGGTATGTAACGTACATACATCCTATAGTACGTACTCCGTACATACCTCCTACATGGTAACCGGTGATACATGCAGGTCAACTGTCATCAACGACAAAACAGTCAGGCTGATCACACAGACAAGCGCACAAGCGGACATCTTGTTCCAGGAGGGAGAAACATGAACAGAAACAGAGACATACTCTACAGTGTCTACATCCTTGCCCTCCCGCACCTCTCGCCCTCCATCGCCAATGCGTATCCAATAGCATCACGGTCCCCGTACTACTAGCCCGGCTCTCCTGAATCCAATCTACAAATCTAGGGACATCGAGACTCCCGAGGTCTCTCCCTCGCTCCCTAGCTGAGCTCGACTACCCTTCCCCCTCCTTCCCCCCCTTGACTGCCCGGCTGGTTCTATTTAACCTTCTCGTCGGGCTTCTCTCCTCCGTCTTGTCCTTTCGTGTCCTTCTCTTCCTTCCCTTACTCCTCGCTTCTTATTGTGATACCCCTTTTTCCTCGCCGCCGAACCATACAATCCCATCCATCCAACCATCCATCCATTCAACCTCGAAGAGCACCACGGCCGATACGATATACCCCACCCCGCTGTACACGCAAGCCTATCCCCTTACAGGTACCGGGGTACTTTACAAAACCACTACGACTTACACAAACACCCGGGCACACACACATATACACACACACAAGATGGCTACCAACGGGACCACCAACGGAGCCACCAACGGGACTACTACGAACGGGTCAAATGGCACCAAGGCCAACAACCGCTTCCTCATCTGGGGAGGCGAGGGCTGGGTTGCCGGCCACCTGAAGGACATGCTCGAGAAGCAGGGCAAGGATGTCCACGCCACCACCGTTCGCATGCAGAACCGCGAGGAAGTCTTGCAAGAGCTCGACCGCATTAAGCCCACCCACGTCCTGAACGCCGCCGGCTGCACAGGCCGCCCCAACGTCGACTGGTGTGAGGACCACAAGGAGGACACCATACGGTCCAATGTCATCGGCGCCCTCAACCTGGCCGACTGCTGCTCCCTCAAGCGCATTCACTGCACCGTCTTCGCCACCGGCTGCATCTACCAGTACGACGAGAAGCACCCCTGGGACGGCCCGGGCTACACCGAGACGGACCCAGCCAATTTCTCTGGCAGCTTCTACTCCGAGACCAAGGCACACGTGGAGGAGGTAGGTTTCGAACAGGTGGCGAGGCGCACGGGAAACAAAGAGATGGTCTATACTAACTCATTTTTCTCCAACCCAATACAGGTCATGAAGTACTACACCAACTGCCTCATCTTGCGGCTGCGCATGCCAGTCTCTGACGACCTGCATCCCCGCAACTTTGTCACCAAGATTGCGAAGTACGACCGGGTGGTCGACATTCCCAACAGCAATAGCCTGCTGCACGACCTCCTTCCCGCGTCGATCCTGCTGGCCGAGCACAGCGAGACGGGCGTCTACAACTTCACCAACCCCGGCGCAATCTCACATAATGAGGTCTTGACCTTGTTCCGTGACATTGTCAGGCCGGGCTTCACGTGGAAAAACTTCACCCTGGAAGAACAGGCCAAGGTTATCAAGGCTGGCCGGAGCAACTGCAAGCTGGACCACACCAAGCTCTGCAAGAAGCTGAAGGAGTACGGCTATGAGGTTCCTGAGATCCACGAGGCGTATAGGCAGTGTTTCGAGAGAATGAAGGCGGGCGGCGCCCAGTAAGTCAATTGTTTATTAGTAAGTAAAGATGGGTTGTGGGCACGGCTGGGTAAGGGGCCTTTTTCTTGGGGGGGGGGTTTTCTTCCTTTTTTTTCCTCTCCAGTGTGGGCGCAACACCAGTGGAAATGGAAGTGGAAATGGGATAATGAGGGTGAGGGTGAGATGGTATGATATGATACCATGGCAAGGATTAAACCAAGGCCATATATGTGTAGACGTAGAAGGGGCTTATATACAGTCCTCGGTATCCAGACGTGGATATTACACGATCGCCCACAATAGTGACCCGAGATTGCTACTCAAGTATGCTAGCTTTTCGTTAAGCTGATTGATTTATCCGGACTCGGGTGACGCGTCATGGCCAATGCCGACCTTGGGAGAGCCTTGATGCCGTCCCAAGGCTGAAGTAGTAGGGAACCTACCTAGCAGCCTACACAGGTAGGTAGCTAGAAAAGTCGAATCCTACTTGATACCTAATATCATTACCTAGTATGTATAAATAAGGCCACAATTGATATACTTAGGTAGACTGACTGCCCTAACTCCCTAGTAGCACAGTAATGAAAAAGGAGTTATCGTTATGGTCAAGGTGTGGTTAAGTGTCTTGGCAGCGTAATCTAGTGCGTATTGTAATATACTGTATGATGTATCCGTACATTAAAAAATTAAAAATTAAAAAACCTTGATAATAAAAAAAGTTACACGTTAGGCCTGTCGACGTAATAGCAATGCCTAGGTGTGCCTGCTCAGCCCTGTGATGACTGGACGGGAGGCCTGAAGCACCTAAACAGCCTGTGAATTCTGCCCAGGTGGAGGCACAGAAGGGGCATCTGGAGGGGTTTAATCCTGGTCCACTGGGGTGTGATGGTCCCGATGTGGGGCAAAGCCGCGAGTCTAGAGTGTAAATCCCACCTAAATTCAATCAATCAACCCAATAAATTTAATCTGCTACCTAAGTTAGCAGGGTTGGTCAGGTTACAGTAGGGTCTACGACGTGTGTGCACAGGTAGTTTAGGTACTAAGTAGTTCAGTCCAGTCTACTGCTACTGCAAGTACTTTCCTCCCTCAACTCGCCGGCTCGCTTCGCTGATCATCACCAACCATCAATTACCCCCACCAACACAACCACTTTTTTTTGATACCCGGCACCACCACCACTACTGTGTGCCTCTGTTGTAGTTGTTGTTGCTGTTGCTATTCTTCTCCTTCTTTGTGTTATTCTACTAGTTAATCTATCTTTCTGGGTTGAAGCATATCTCTATCTCACCTCACCAGCATCATGGTTGTCGACACGGCATACTACGATGCCCTCGGCGTCAAGCCGACTGCGACCGACCTGGAGATCAAGAAGGCCTATCGCAAGATGGCCATGGTCCACCACCCAGGCATGTACTCCTCCTCCTTCTCCTCTTCCTTCTCCTCCTCCTTCTCCTTCTCGTCTTCCTTCTCCTCCTCCTTCTCCTCCTCATTTCCATACTGTTGGCAGCGCATAACTCGGAACTAATACCTGTTGTGGTTCGCAGACAAGAACCCCGATGACCCAAGTGCGCACGAGAAGTTCCAGGCCATAGGTGAAGCCTACCAAGTCCTATCCGATGGCGACCTTCGCAAGGCCTACGACAAGCACGGAAAAGACCATGCCAAACCGCAGGAGGGGTTCGCCGACCCTGCCGAGTTCTTTACCAGCATATTTGGAGGCGATGCGTTTATCGACTGGATCGGCGAGATCGGCCTGATGAAGGACCTTACCACCACCATGGACATCACCGGCATGGCCGAGGAAGAAGAGGCTGCTGCTGCCGCCGCCGCCGCCGCCGCCGAGGACCCTGAGTTCCCTGGGACTGCAGAGGCTATGAAGGAGAGTCAACAGGCTGCAGAGGATGACGGTAGTGAGAAGCCCGCACCGTCCACCGTCAAGGTAGAGGACGAGGCCGCCGGCGAGAAGCCGGCTGCTGCTCCTGCTTCTGCTTCTGCTACTGCTACAGGTACTGCTGCCGCAAGCGAGAAGCCTGCTGCCCCGTCCGTCTCGTCACCTTCCGCTGCAACCCCCCCACGCACTGCCTCTCCGGCACCCGGTAGCGGCACGTCGACCCCCAAATACAAGATCCCCATCCGACCTGCCATCATGGACCGCCCCTCGGAGGAGACAACCCACACGACAGATTCAAACGGCGACTCCACACTGCACAGGAAGGAGAGCGAGAAGGACAAGAAGAAGAAGGCCGGCCTGACCAAGGAGCAGCGCGAGAAGCTGGCAGAGTACGAGCGGGAGCGCGCCCGCGTGCGCCAGGAGCGCGTGGATACGCTGGGTAAGAAGCTGCTGGACCGCATATCCGTGTGGACCGAGACGGACAAGGGGCCCGACGTCACAAAGGCCTTCCAGGAGAAGATGAGGCTCGAGGTCGAGAACCTGAAGATGGAGTCTTTCGGCCTCGACATCCTGCACGCCATCGGCCAGACCTACCTCTCCAAGGGCACCAACCTGCTCAAGTCGCAGAAGCTGTTCGGCATCGGCGGCTTCTTCGGGCGGATGAAGGACAAGGGCACCATCGTCAAGGAGACGTGGAACACGATATCGAGCGCCATCGACGCGCAGCAGACCATGGAGGAGATGGCGCGGATGGAGGAGAAGGGTGGCGAGGAGTGGAGTGACGAGAAGAAGATGGAGTACGAGAGGAGGGTCACGGGCAAGATCCTGAATGCGGCGTGGCGGGGCAGCAAGTTTGAGATCCAGAGTGTGCTGCGTGAGGTGTGCGACACGGTGTTGAACGACAAGAAGATCCCGCTGGTCAAGAGGCTTGAGCGGGCGCAGGCCATGGTCATAATCGGCGAGATCTGCGCCAAGGTAAGTTTCTCCTTCCGCGACCCCCCCCCCCACCAGTACCCAAGCAACACGCATGTATAAGGAACAACAACAATTACAACGCAAAACTATGCGCATGACGAACGGCTATTCTGACAGGTCTTTGTGACAACAATACAGGCTCAGAGAACTCCCGAGGAGGAAGGTGACTTCATGGCGTTCGAACAGCTGGTGGCGGAGGCCACGATCAAGAAGGAGAAGGAGAAGGAGAAGGAAGAGCGCAAGAAGAAGCACAAGCACCACTCTCACACGGGGAGTCCAACGGGTGAACCATCGACGACCGCCTAGATGGGGTGTTTCGACGGGATCAACCGACGGGGAGGTGGGGGAGGAGGAGGAGGAGGAGTGGCCTGAAGGACGAGGTCCATGGTGGAGGTTGATCAATAGGGCGTGCCGGCAGCAGGAAGAAGTACCGGGCACTGTAGAATAGAGGGAAAAGGGTTCCAAAGTTGCTGGATTCTGTTCCGGGGTGTGGTAAGCAACCGACCGGACGAAATCGAAGGATACAGAAACATTGAAGGGGGATTGATTACTTTTCTACCTACCTAGGTAGTCAAGTAGCGAGTTATAGAAGGTCTCGTCGGTGCACACGAGGCATGGTGTGCCTTTGCATCTGGATATTATGAATGCACAAGTAACTACCGCACATCGTATTGTAGATGCTTACTTACTACTCTAATGCTTCAATGTTACAATCAACACATGTGATATGGTGCTTACCTATCTAGGTAATATAAAGTATCATTTGTTGGTGACAGGGGGGGTTCCACGTGATAACGTGGTTGGTCCCCACTTTTGACTTTAAGTTCAGACTAGGCAAACTCGCGGCGCGGTTTGGACTTGTTGCGACGCGCTCTCTGCCCGGTCGGTTCCTGCTGTATGTAGGTATGTATGTACTTGAGTACCTAGGTAGGTATCTACCGATCGATCCATATTGTAACTGTAACATTGAACCTTTCTTTTCTTTCCCCTAAACCAACCCCCCCCCCTTTTTTTTTCCTTCTTTTTTTCTTGCCCACCCACCTCTTTCCTCCAGGCAGCCGGCCCAACGTTTCCCTTCTATATGTACTGTACTGTACTGTACTCTACTCTACTCAAGTATTCATCTTGTGTCAGCGACAATTCTGGCCCTCAATTTGTTCCCGCAGGATCAGTACAACGCGCGCGCGAGATGCATTGCGAAAACCAAAGACAAGGGAAGAACTAGGCCGTGCCATTCCTCTGCTTCTTTTCGCCCCTCTCCGCCGTTCCTCCATTCTTCGGTTCCCCTTCTTGATACGACTGCGTCCAACATGTGGATTCTCGAAAGCGATGGCGACATCTTTGGGGGTATGCATACAATTTCCTGAGGCTCCCATCGTCACATGGTACCGTGTCGCGGCTGATCCTCTCTTTTCTCTCTTCACAGGCAGACGACTATGGCTACGCCCGGGAAAGCGATACCTCTTTGGAAGGATATCTGGGGAGGGTGCGTTACTCGATTCCACTGCCTACTCGCTCGCTACCTACCTAGTTCACCTGAGGTTGTCCTCCATTCAGTCTTCTGACGTCTTGCAGCCGGTTGTTTTGTCATACAGGAAAAGACCATCTCGAGGAAGCACTTGACCATCCAAGTCGCCGAGGTCAAGGAGGGCGAGGGCGTAAGTACTTGATCCTATACAGCCAGCCGTTTCCAAACATTTCCACTCCACACTCGGCTGACTTCTGCCCCATGCCGTTGCAGTTCAGCCTCCGGGGCCGATCGACCGTCACAATCGAGGACCTCAAGACCAAGATAGGAACCTGGGTCAACGACAAATCGATCAAGGGCGAGCGCTTCGACCTCATCAAGGACCGTAATGAGATCAAACTGGGGCACTACAAGGAGACATTCCGGTAAGTCAACCTGGTACGACGAGGCTTCACAGGAACGTGCCGCTGACGCAGCCACTACCCATGCTAGTATATCATGGCAGCCCGTGGTTCTCAGCTTTTCCTTCACCAAGTCGGAGCTGCGAAACGATCCATGGGCCCACATCCGGCAGAAGCTCGAGCCCATCGACGTCAAGTTCCTCGCCGAATACGACCACACCAACACCACACATGTCGTGAGCAAGAAAAGGAATACATCCAAAGTGCTGCAGGCCCTGATCAATGGGAAATACATCGTCCATGACGCCTTCATGGAGGCTGTCCTCGAAGCCGCCACGCCGCGGCCCGACGACAATGGCGCCGAGACGAGTGCCCTGGAGATGGACTTTGACGGGAACTGGCCGGATGCGATGCAGTACTTGCCTCCCAGAATTGACGCCCCGGGTAATGATCAGCCCGACGAAATCTTCAGGCCGGACGAGAGGAGACGGGAAATCTTGGACGGATACACATTCATATTCTACGAGGAAAAGCGCTATGAGGACCTTTTCCCGGCCATTACGAGTGCCAAGGGAAAGGCCCTGCTGAACAAGGTTGTTCCGGGCGAGACGGACATCGACGACTTCATACGCTATGTCAAGGAGATCGCCGGTGAGAAAGGCCTGGGAGAGTTTGAAGACGGCAGTGAAGGCAAGGGTGTTGTTGTGGTGCGATACCTGCCCCCGCCCGATGATGAACATGGAGACTGGTTTCTGGCATTCTACAATCAAGTCGCTCTGCGGTTGGATCACCGACCAGTCGAGCCGCGCGATTTCCTTCCCGCAATCCTTGAGGTCGAACCAGCTCAGCTGAGGAGGCCACTGGAGTATGATCCTACACAGCCGGAGCCAGGTATGCCCCTCCTGGCCCATGACTATCAACGAATATCCTGCTGACATATTACAGCCGAGCCACAACAGGCTCTACGACCTCGTGGTGCCGACAATGGGACTGCCATGGAATTAGATCAAGTTCGGGAGAGACGTGAAGTCATCGAGGAGTCACCGCCCCCACCACCAAGGACGCGCAGGCGGGAGCGACGCGCACCCAGGAGTAGGTTCAAGGGCTTTGACGTCGAAATGGACGAGGATGAAGAGGAACAGCCCGCCTCCGCCACGGTACCAGACGCAACGGCAGGTGCCTCCCAGGGAATGTTCATGACCCAGCAGGAAGGCAGCTCAGCCCAAACCGGCCGCAAGCGCGCCTTGCCAGAACCAGACCGCGACATCATGGAAGACGTTGCGCCCACGGCCGCAGCAATCAAGCGTCGGCGCCTCGAGAGAGGCGAAGACCCCGTACCACCACGACAGCCAACACCCCCAGCGGCACCTCCCGAAGGCGACAAGGCCACGTCCCCGCCTCCGCCACGCAAAGGTAAGGCCAAGGCCAAGGCCAAGGGCAAGAAAGCAGGCCCGACGGACCCGGATGACATCCTCGACCTAGCGATCCGGCACCGCGAGGAGGAAGATGCGGCGGCCCAGACGGAGCGAGACCGTCTGGAACGTGAACTACGAGATGGGGAAGTAGACTATGAGGCCATCCGACGCCTAACCATTGTCGAATCGATGGAGATCCACAGGCCGGCACAGAACCTACGAGGCAGGGAGCAGGATATCGAGGAGGGTCGATGGGATCCAAGGTGGAACGGCAGGAAGAACTTCAAGAAGTTTCGTAAGCAAGGCGAGCCTGCGGGAAGGCCGCAGCAGAGGGTTATTATGAGCCTTGAGCCAGTCCGGACGAAAGAGTACGGGATAGGAGATGACTATTGGTTGGAGGGCGGGGCCAACACGCAAAGTCGCAAGGGCGGGAAACCTCAGGCGCCATCCCAAAGCCAGACCGCACCAACGCAGACTTTGGGACGGAGCCAGTCTGCTAGGAAGGAGAGGGAGAGGGAGGTCTATGCTATTGGCAGTGATGACAGCGGGGATGGCTTGGGTGAGGACGGGGAGGGTAGGGAGGATGAGAGCCTGCCGGAGGCCATGGACATAGAGGCTGCGCCTTCACGGTCGAGGAAGGGCAAGGCTGCTGAACAGGCGAGTGCGAAGCAGGGTCTGGCAGCGCAGAGCCAGTCAACACGTGGGTCCAATCAGGCAACGGGAAGCAAGCGGGCTGCCGCAGGACCGCCGGCGAAAGAGAAGCCGGCCAAGAAAAGGGCGACGCGGTCGACACGGCAGGTGGAGGCGAGTGACGATGAAGAGAGTGACGATGGACTCAACTTCAAGTTTGGCAAGCGGAGGTAGGAAGGAGGGGTCCAAATCGGGGAACATATCGAGTGGCTGTCGAGCCCAAGTTCTATTTCTAAGGGGGTATCTTGGTCCTGTAACGGTCTAGCTGCAAGCCTTGTAGCTGTCGCGTGCACAAAGCGAGCCAGAACAAAACAGAACAAAAAAAGAAAATGGTCTATATCACCGGGACTGCCGCCAAGTCAAATGCAAGGCATCAATAACAACGACGACAGCAACAGCTTCTACTTTCCGCATAGATGCTGTCGCTGCTACTGATATCCAGTCCACTCAGCCACGCACTGCCCGTTTACCTGATGGTCTGACAGCCAAAACAACCTAGTCCATCTCCTCCATCTTACTGCCCACCTCAGTCTTGATCTCATGCTCGTCCACCAAGATGCCAATCAGACAGGCGCTCAACATGGTCTCGTAGTTCACCCAGGGATGCACCTCCCCGAACATCCTGGTACCGTCCCTCCCGGCGCCCCGCAACAGTTCGGCCTCCCCGCCGGGGTGAAAGGGTATGTACGGCGTGAAGTTGTAGACCTTGCCGCCGAGGGCACACCACGCGTCCTTGCCCTTCCGGCCCGTCATCTGGCGGAGCTGTGAGGGGGTGACGCGCAGATAGGGTGTCGCGGGTGGCAGCCCGCGCAGGTCGGAGGTGGGAGACTGGGCGAGGCGGGCCCAGTCCATTGGGGAGTGGCCGGGCTTCAACGTCACCTCCCTCGAGTGTTTCTTGGGTATGGAGGAGTGGGTGGGTGGAGGGGCGAGGGTGGATGATCCAGGTTGGCGGGGCGGGGCGGAGAGGAGGGAGCGGTTCGGTGTTGGGCGGAGCGACGAGGAGGAGGAGGAGGAGGTGGTGGTGGTAGTGTTGGATGTTGGGGCGAGGGTTGGTATGCGGCGGGGTGTTGGTACTGGAGGAGGCGCCATGAGGCTTGGTGTACGAGGGTTCGAGTTCGTCCTGGGCACCGCTGGCGGAGGAGGTGGCATCATGCTAGTTGGGATCGGGGTCGAGGTCGAGGTCGAGGGTTTCTGTAACCGTATAGCAGGCTCGTGGGATGTTGATGGTTCCGACAGGGTGAAGCTGGGGACGGCATCATCGTCGCTCTCTGTGGCAGACGCTTTTGGTGTTGGTTGGTCCTCGTCCACGTCTTCCTCCCCCTGCTGGGTGTTCTCTATCGCGTCAGTCTGTTTCTCACCCGCCCCTATGACCCCATTCGCGCCCGCATCATTGTCTCGAGGACCGGGTATTGATCTCTGGTGGCGCAGGTTGGCGAAGAAGTTGGGGAGCCATGCTGGGCGGCGCAAGCAGAACAAGACGACAGATGCCACTATGAGGGAGACGCCGATCAGGGCCATGGTAGAAGTAGAGCATAGAGACCCGAGCGTCACCGGCGCATTGGGGGGAAGGACACAAATGTTGGACTCGGTGTTGGTGGTGTTAAGTGTTGGTAGTCTAGGTGGATAGACAGTGGTGGGTTTGAGGGTGGGCGGATCAATGTCGCGGTCCAACTGCAAGTTGCATACCTTAGTAACCTGTCATGCATGGATAGAATAGGTACCTAGGTACCGTATGTTTATCGGTACTGTGATAGGTACGGGATGGGCACCGTTTTCTCGGCGGCATCATCCAAGGGAATGGTTGTTCGGGTTCATGGTTCAGAGGGTTCAGGCCTCAGGGTTCAGGGTTCAGGATTTGAGAACCAGGGTCCGTCGACCAGGCTTGTCCCTGTTTATGTACTCTGTAATCTGTAGGCTGCAGATTCCAGTACTACCTACCTAGGGTACTTTAGGTACTTACCTAGGTATACACATTACGTGGGTGTACCTCGCCTGCCTCGGTACTTTGGGCAGTTGGTACCCAAGTTGCCGTTACCGATCAATCAACGGGCGCAATCCAGTAAAGCAGTAATACAGTAATCCGTACCTTACGTATGTACCTAGGTATTTTATCGATAGGAATACACAACAAGTATAGAAAAAGGGGATGAAGAGCCGTAAGTAGGGAATGAATAAGTATGGGGGTTATATATTATATTAAACAAGAAGGGGAGCAAGATCCACATGATCCACCGGTACGTACCAGTTGACTCCGTATTGGAATCGGATTCATGTACCGTCCATGCTCTGTCCGTTCCATCCCGTTTCTCCCAAACTCCCGCCGAACTACTCTACCTACCTACCTAGGTGCGTAGGTACCTAGGTACCTATCCATGTCTGCCCAGTTGTCATAGGCCAATTTAGCCCAGGTGCCTTCTGAATGCGGACCATGCCACGACTCGTTTTCACACCGTTCCCAACCGTTTCTCTCCGTCTTCAACCGTTCTCTCCCCCCCCCCCCGGCCGTGCAGCCCGTCACAACCGCGAGAGACACAGACAGTCCATCCAGATCGAATTGTCTCCTCCTCCTCCACCAAATCTCGTCTCGCCTCGTCTCGTCTTGCCTTGTCTTGTCTCCACACTCTATCCATCCGTCTATCTATCTACCGGTAGATATCTCTATTTACTGTTACCGTTACAGTTACAACAGAAAGATCTCCCAGGTCTTAGACACCAACAAAAATAACAAAGACTACCATCTCCATCGTCCAACATCATCATCATCACACACATTTACCGAACGCACGAACGAACGAACGAACGAACGAACGAAAAACCGGCCTTCACTCACATGCAGAGTCTCACATACTACACACCAGAAGTACCCGCAGTTCAGATTCCGACTCGTAACAGAAACCCGTCGACACCCCTAATTCTGGACGCCCTCCACCGACTCTACATACCTGCCTCTATCTAGTATTACCACACTACTACCCCTTAGATCCACCGACCTCGATCTCGACTTCGGCTTCGGCTTCGGCCTCAACTTCGACTAAGTCGATTTCAACTTCAGCCCTTTTTGTTCCTCCTTTTACGCGGATTCTCTCCTCTTGCTGTCCGACAAGATGCTACTACCAACAAGATGAGGAACCTACATACCTCCCGGACCTCTTCGAAAGAGCCCGCCGCTGCCTCTGCCTCCTCTTCCTCTGCCAGGATGCCTTACGATCGATCCATCTCCTCCTCCTCCTCCTCCACGACCACCACTGCGCCCACATCGTCCTCACGCCAACACCCTCAGATGCCCACCTTGGCAAAACGAACCACCCTCACCCCCAAACTTGCTGCCAACAAACCATCCCCGACGCCTTCCTCCCACCGCCAGACCGTCACACTGGCCACACCTCTCACTCGAAAATCCGCGAGACCCGACTCCTACATCGCCCATGCCGCCACCACAACAACAAACAACACCGGTGCTGCCTCCGTGAGCAGCAGCAGTAGCAGCAGGGACAACTATGCCTCGCCTGCGCCCAGCTACTTTCCGAACAACCTCACCCCAAGGTCTGGCCCGAGGCAGATTCGCGGCGACAGTGCCAGTAGTAATTCTCCAAACCCGGCAGACCTATCAGCCGACAACAGTTGGGATACAAGGTCAGGACTGGGGATAGCTGCCGCATCAACTGTTTCTGCCGCAGCCTCTGTCGCTGGACTGGATGCTGACGGTCGTCAAAGGGGGAATGGACCGCCATCTATGAATCGCGAGTCCAAGTTCTTCTACGCCAGCGACGCCCCGAGAAGCGCACAACCAACCCCCGTGCCCGCTCCCAAACCCGCTCCACCACAGAAGGGGCCCGTATTCTTCTATGCCAATGGCGACAACCTCCCCGCGAAACCCAGCCCTCCAACCTCCGTACCCGCCGCGCCCTTCTCTCCTCCCCTCGCCACCTCCGCTTCGGATTCCAGAGATAGCAAGTTCCTGTACGCCAATGGCACGCCCGACTTGCAGCCCAGCCTCATGATGACCTCCGGGTCCGGCTCTGTCGTGTCCACGAGCTCCAGGATGACCTCGACCAGGCCGGGGAGCGGGCCCCAGTCCCCAGCAGCCTCCTACATGCCACAGAGGACGACCTCACCTCCCAAGATTTCAGGCCATCCTCCTCCTCTCCCTCCTCCTCCTCCTGCACCTGCACCTGCGCCTCAGTCCTCGGCTGGCCCATCAATAGCGGAGCGCCGTAGTATGCTCGCATTGTCGGCGCCCCAGTTGGGCCGCACCAAGCCAGACTTGAGACGCATCAGTGCTGAAGGACCACAGAGGAAAACGTCTGGCCACTCGCGCTCTGGCAGTCTGGTCGCCGAGTCTCCTTCTCTGACCCGACCTGCGGCGTCAAGCCCGCCCTTGACCTCGCCTCTGCCGTCTCCCATGGCCTTCTCGAACCCGAACATCTCCATGGCATCCGTGCTGCAGGCTGCCGACGATTTTGCGGGCGAGCATGACGACAATGAGTCTATAGTCTCGGGCCTGGCCAGCCCCAGGTCAGCCAACGGCAACGATCCCCTCAACGACCTGGTTGCCAACGCGAGGAGGGAGCGCAAGGTGCAGGATCTGCAGATAACAAATGCATCATTGGAGGCCATCAACCGGACCCTGGAGAGACAGTTGCGAAAGCAGACGAATGAGTTGAGGCGGTACAAGAGGATGTCAAGAGCCGCCCGGCTTTCCTCCATCAACACCACAGCTTCATCCCGCATACCTTCGGACTCTGCCATGTGCGAAAACCCAGAGAGGCCGCTGGCCGACCTGAGCGAAGAGGGCTCCGACGTAGATCCGGAGGACGAGGATCTGGACGAGTCAGACTTGTCTGATTCGGACTCTACAGGGTCTGCGCAGACGACCCCCAGCACCGCCATGAGGGATGCTCGCCACCAAAAACGCGACGAGAAGAGGCTGCAGATCGATCTATCAAAGCATCAGGAGCTGCTGGTCGACAGCCAGAAGATGAATCAGAGCCTGAAGAGGTGCCTCGGCTGGACCGAAGAGCTTATTAGGGACGGCAAGAGGGCTCTGGAATATCAAGTCAGGATCAGCGAGGAGGACATTGGGGGGCACGACGCGCCTGACGAGGGCGAGCAGCCGTACATCTACGACGGGGCGGAGCTGTGGGAACACAATCTTGCAAGCGATCGAGCTGCAGGTAGTGACGACGAATACGGCCACTCGGGTGCTGAAGACGATGGCGATGCAGACGAGACTATGAAGTTGCGGATCGAGCGGCTGCGGCCGGCAGATGAATCAGATGGTAATAAAAGCGCTCAGGATAGAGACAGCGGCATCGTACTTCCAGGAGATGGGGGTTGATGGGTGTTGATGCCAAAGGTGTAATGGGTGAATGGAGGGCGGTGGGTTTTTGTTGTTCTTTTTTATTATTTTTTGACGGTTGTACTGGTTGCCGGACGACACACAGTTGTTACTACTGACGGCGATGGGCATTTTGGGGGGTCCACGGACAATACGGCGAGCCTTTCTATTTTCTTGTTTTGTTTTTCTCTATGCCTCTACGGCGTCTTGATATATGGTTGGACACATCATGGTTGGGCGTTTCTGATTTTCAAAGGAGGACGTTTAAGCCTGGTTGCGTTTGGGTCGAATGCCCCTTGAAGCACTTCACTGTCTTTGCTTTTTTGTTGTTGGTTCGTTGATCACTTTACCACCATTTTCCTTGGCCTAAAGACTCTACCGTCGCAGATACCCCATACAGCCATGGACTCGGAGAGAGAGATCCAGTGGTTGGGATGGATATCCGTTACAACACTTGACACTTCCTGTTGATACACAACCCACATTGATACCCAGGCCAGGAAGATGCATACTAGAAGAAACCAAGCTGGATGGTGGAGTTTGAGAGGAGACGAAGGTCGGAGGCAGGTGAGAGAAGTCCAAGATGGGACACCTCGGGGAAGAACTCTAGCATGGCCCGGTTGAGGCCTGGACTGTACAACAACATGCCACTAGTCCTGCATAGATATACCACGCAATGACGGTACCAATCATTCAGGCCCTGTCTGTGTTCTTGTGGGAGGGAGACTGCTGTTTCCATGAGGGCCTCCGTACGGGCGTCTAGGTGGCCCAAGGTTGAGGTTGCTGGGCGGGCACATTTTGATCAAGCAAGAAATCAGTTCCAACCCGGGAAGATCTTGAGGGGTTTGAAGATATTTCACTTGGGCGAGTTCAAGTTCTAGTAGTGATTGTACATGATCCGTAACCCATTCTACTACCACTGCGCAGCCTTCCGACTGTCCATCCTCAGTTCCTCGTTGCACATCACGTGAGGAGACGAGCACTCACAGCTCTCAACAACTTCCTTTAGTTTATACGTATCACTCTTCACCATGCGCGTCGCCTCCATTTTCTTAGACATGCATGTCCTATCAAGCGGTGGTGTATGGCCGGATCAGTAAGATGGGTCCAAGTACTGCTCCGAGAAGATCAAAGTGGATGATTGATCGTATGAGCGAGTCGCTCAGCCAGTCGCCGTACTTTTGTGCCTGAGATGCTGATGTTGTGGAGGGGCGAAATGGTCTCAGTAGTAGGTTTTTCATTGTCGAACTGTCCTTTTGAAATTTACTCGGCTCGCTGGAGAGGTTTGTGTCTGACCGTTGAGCGAACAGTCTGCTGGCGTTATGCAATAACTTGATCAATATCCTAACTTCTTCCTCTAGACGTCTTATAAATCCAACGATAACAACTTCACTTAGATATTACAAGGCGAAAGCAATAGCACCTTGGAAGGCTTAGTTAGAAGAAAAAAAACAAGAAAAAACAGTAAGATTCAACGTTTACTAAATAATAAAATCTAAAAATCAAAGTTAAATACCTAGGTATTTAATCTCTCTACACACGTAGGAAAGGGAAGGCTTTTGCTTTTAACATCTAACTATTAACTAGATGAATAACATATCAAAGACAAAAGATAATATAATGCCTACTGATGGACTCAAAATTATAGGACATGGAGTGGAAAATATGCCAAAAAAAATTGCAAAAGACAAAATCTTGAATGCCCGCTAGAGGAATCGAACCTCTCACCTCGTCATTACTAGTGACGCGCTCTACCGATGAGCTAAGCGGGCTATTTGAACTGTTGAAATGTGGATTGATACACTACTTTATATGCCATGTTGTGAAAAAAAACTTACCAACCTTGGAAGATGTTGACTCAAGCCAGCTGGCGGCAATCCGGGCGGATAATACCCGCTATCCCTGGGCCTAGGTTAACCATATTTCACTATTTCTCTTAACTAATATATTCTTACTTCTCATCAGTGGCCGAGGCCCTTTTCTCGGATATAAAGCAGGGCAATTATTATTCTTGAAAATACGGGGATGTCATAACAGATAATAGCAAGAAAGGAAAATAGAAGGTAAATGATTAGAAGGAAAAAAGAAAAGGGTGAAGAAAAGGAATAATGTTCGCAGTTGCCTCGTCTTCTGGGTTAGACATTGTTGCCAGCTGCAACTACAGTGCCCTGCCCTCTCTCTTCTGCGTCCCCTTCCTATCCGAGCAATCCGTGTACGGTGTATGCCGTGGCCCCTTTCTGATTTTAATTAACGACTGCATAACAATTTATAGACTCTAGTAATGTGCAACTCTAAATTATAGCTCAATTATATCAATAAGCGCCCTGAGACATACAGTCATGCATAAAGCACAATCACGAGTGAAAACTGTGATACAGTGCCCGGTTCGACGACTCGGAGCTAGTATTTACGAGACTAAGATTATATCTAACATTGGTATAATTGTAAAACATATTGAAGTTCTAGGCTAATAACTCACATGTACATAGCATAAACTGTGAGACGTTGTAGGGAAATGGCTGGTGGGAATGCGGATTGCCGCCACACGATAGCCATCACTGCCACGGGGAGAAAGCCCCTGGGTGGTAAGTAGGAATATGAACCCCATAATAGTCATGTATGCATGGAGGTCTGCATCCGGTGGTGACATCGCACCAGTAGATCCCCGGTGCTGACAGGTCGTGACAGCAAAGATGATTTGCTACCTCGATGGCCACGAACTTCTCTGTTGCAGTGGTCGAGGCGGGCTCTTTCTTATGAGAACACCAACAGCAACAACAACGTTGTACCCGGCATATCGTTCATCGACACGTCCGCGACATTCACGCCACAGCCCGTGATGGATTGGAGCCTACTCACTCAGCCCGTTAACAATGCCGCCGGATAGCGGGTTCACTACGCCCAAGGTAAGACTCTCGGCACTCTCGGCAGTTCAAGCGCCATCAACACCAAGAGCTACATCCGCGAGACCAAGGGCCCATACGACAAGTGGGCGGAGGCGGTAGGTGACGACAGCTACGTGTTCGATAATATGTTACCCTTCTTCGAGAAGTCAGTGAACCTCACGCCACCTGACAAGTCGAAGAGGAACAACACTAATACCATGGTGATCTACGATCCTGCTGTCTGCTCGGACAACCGAGGGCCGCTACAGGTGTCATGGAACAACTACGTCGATTTCATGATGACCTGGCTCGCGAAGATCATCGAAGAGGGTGCAGGTCTGCCACTGAGAGACGTGGGCTTTGAGAGACGTGGGCTTTGAGAGACGTGGGCTTTGAGACCGGCGGGCGACCTTGTCGGGCACGGTGCATGGCTGCCGGGAACGATTGAGCCCGTAAAGGAGAGCGGAGCTCGAATGAGAGCAGCCAGCTTCTAGACGCAGGCGATCCCGAATACGGGCATCACTATTTATATCTTGACGCGAGCAATGAGTGTGACTGTTCCATATGCAACGGGCGTGGCCGTGAATAGATGGGTGGCGAGTACACACTCTCGGCTCTCGATATCCCGGTCTTGTCTCGCCTCGATGGCGTTGGCCAGGACCTCCAAGATCCCATCCAGATATTTGTAGCCTACCAACTCAATACGTCCATCGGCACAGCCTCTTGTCGGAAATCCAGAGCTTCAACCAGATATCCTCCAGCAGTATCTGCGTGACGGCTCCGGTCCCTATAGTTCTACAGCAGGTGGTATGGCCTTCGAGCGAATCCCCTCTGCGTACTGCGCGCGACCCTCTTCAGAGGCAACATCGCCATCATTAGTGACAGCGTGGCAGATCAACCCATCATCTCCCTCAACTGGTTCTCCGACCCAGCTGACATGGAGCTTATGCTGGCGGCCTTGAAGCACCTGCGGTATGATACATGGAACACATCAGCTGCGGCCGAAGTCAAGGTCGGGCCGGAGGTGTCGCCGGGTCAGGACGTGGTGACTGACGATAAGATGATGGACTACATTCGAGAGAAGATTCCAATAGGGCTTGCCTGCGGAACGTGCGCCATGGGACAGGAAGGTGACGCACCGGCGGTGGTCGGAGTACACGGGCCGAGGGTGTGCGATGCGGGTGTGTTGCCGTTTGCGCTGCCTGCATATCCACAGGCTGGTGTGTATGCTTTGGCGGAAAAGATTGCCGCAGCTATCCTGGTTGCGGCTTGATATAAGAGCGGGTCTATGGAACATGCCGACCACGATGCTGCTCACACCGCTGGAAATTTGAGGGACAGCCTGGTCTGGTGTGTGCGCAATTTCACAGATCCTCTACTACTATTCGCATGTACGTACTAGTAGACCATATATCATCACCGATGACGCCCCAGACTTAGACAACCTGCCTAACCTTGCCCGTCTCAACCTCATACACCCATCCTGTAACCGTGACATTCTTCGGTACAGAGGACTGCTTCCCGAGAAAATCGACATCCTCCCTCACAGCTTCCTCCACATTCGTGAAAGGTAGGAAATCCAGCGTCGAGATCTCAGCGGCAGCAGTAGGACCCAGCTCCTGTGCTACCACGGCATGTGCATCGTCGTTGGTGAAGGTCAGCATGCCACAGCCCGTGTGCTTGATCACTATAATCTCATTTGTGCCGAGCAACTGTTCCGAGACCATGATGCTCCGGAGGGATTCTTTGGCGCTACCACCGGCATTCCGGATAACGTGGGCATCGCCAAGGGAGATGCCAAATGCCGAGATGGGATCGATGCGGGCATCCATGCATGTCACTAGCCAGCTGGTTAGCAGAGGGGTCTCATGACTGAATGGCCTTGCGACAGTTCCTTCCGTACCGATGAGATATTTCTTCGCCGGCGGAAGCGCGAGGTGGCCATGGTTGAAGTTGCTGGCGTAGGTGGCGTTCTTCTCTTTCAGATTCTCAACGTTGGGGGTCGCCATGATGAGACGAGATTCGACCGACAGCCCTTGATGATATGCTAAACGTGGCGGGAGAGAATATGTCACACCCAGTTTCCTTTCCACAGGCTGGGGGCTTAGTTAATATACTCAGTAGGGGAGCTGTGACCATAGATATAATAATGACACCATCGCGACCCAATAAAAGTTGGAACCGGGATGCTGGAATGCCATTCCAGCGATCCGGACGTACGGATGACGATCTGCTTACATGATGTTAGCGGCTTGGTCGACAGCTTCAGTCCCCGTCCCATAGATACGTATATCAATGCCTCGACAAACTTAAACACTCTGCAAAGCTCTCTGCCTAGTCGTCGTCGTCGTCGTCCCTATCCCTATTCTCCGTCTTTTTAAGGACTAGATTAACCGTGTGCTTCAGGATAGTATTTCTTAACCTACCTTGCTTTTTATAAATATAGCTATAATCCGCCTATTATTGCATACTCTCTTTACTTTCCCTTATAAAAATATTTTAAGTATTTATAGTGTATTATTATAAAGTTCAATAGAAGTTGCGTTTTCTTATATTAACACTATTCGTATAGCATATCTAACAAAGTAACTTATATAGTAGTCTATATTTATACGATATACATTTTAAATAAAAGATTCTAATCTATAGAGAGTATATAAATAATAGCGTACTTAATTAATATATAGCTGCTAAGGGCTAGCTTATAATATAATTAGTAGACGCTTAAATAAAGCATTATTTAAACTAGTTAGAAAGAAGAGATAATGCTTAAGAAGGCAAGGTAATTATAATAACTATATATACTTACAAGTAACTTATTTATTACTAACTAATTAATATATAAGTTCTTTACTAAAAGTATAGCTAAATGCTGTTAAGGGCTAGCCTACGATATGCTTTTAGTAGGTGCCTAAAGGAAGTATTATTCAACCTACCTAGAAAGGAGAGAGAATGCCTAAGAAGGCAAGATACCTAAGATAACTAGATATACCTACTAGTAACATATTTACCGCTAACTAACCTATATACTCTAATAGGCTCTAGCTTATAATATATCTCCCTTCTTTACTAACACGATACGAACGCGTTATAGAATACTATAGAATGCGTTTATATATAGAGAAATTAAGGGTAGCGTAAAGTTTCTAAAACCTTATAACGCTATAGACTTATAGAAAAAGACTATAAACTACTTTATAAATTTAGTATTTATATACTTTATTACTAGCGTTAATAATAATAAGGTTAGATATAAAGATATTATTATCTTAATATTTTAGTGTTTTTTTAAAGCCGATACTTAAAGTCGAGATTTTAGAGAATTATACTAGATATAGAAGTAGCTGAATTCTTTATAGCAGGTTATAATTAATACTTTACCTTATACTATAAAGACTTTAAAGTAAAAATAGATACTTTATAAGCCGGCGAAGTAATAATTAAATTTATAACCTTTTATATTGTTAATACTTTTACCCTATTCTTTTTATATATATAATCGATATCTACCTTAACAGCAGACTCGCAGCCTTCGAGGCTCGGCTCGAGGTAACTAAGATAGCGTAACGTATACGCAGCGTTCGAGACGCGATAAAGGCGCGGCTTTATAAATATAAGGCCCGGCGCCGCCGGAGATAGACCCTCCCAGAAAACAGAGAAGACACTATAGCTCTTATATAGCGATTACGCTACGAAAACAGTACGCAGAAACATTAATAGTAGAAGGACTAGATAGTAAGGCCTTTATTAGACTTAAGCCTTTATAAATAGAAGGAATAGTAGGATAGCCTCTAAAAAGCTATAATAACACGCTTCGCGAGCTCTATACTTATACTAGTAGCGTAGCGCCTACCCCTCTTTATAGATAAAATTAGTAATCTTTATATCGGCTTAGCTAAATATAAATCTTTAACCTTATTCTAAATCTAAATAAGAGTAATAAGCTTTACTAGCTATTTATTTACGCGCTATATTTTTAAAGTATATATACTGCTTTACCGATATAAGAGAAATAAAGAAACTGCTTTCTCCTTAGTTATTAAATATACTAAGTTAGTAAAAGAACGTAAGCGCCTTTACTATTTATTTATACTATAAGCGGTATAATTATACCGCGATTTTGAGATAACTATTAGTAAAGATATTACTATAAGCACTATTATAAAATAGATATTTTTAAATAAAAAAGCTTTTATTATATCGACTTATATTTAAAATAGTATAAGAGGATATAGCGTAGCGTAGATAGCGTAAAAGAGTAATATTAAAGTAAAAGAATATTCTACTTTTAGTAGTTTAAGTTAAATACTTTATTTATATAGTAAACTAAGGTTACTAGTATAATATAAGTATTAAATAGCTATAAGACGCAAGCGTAATAATAGCGCGGCTTTTATATAGCGAGATTATAGCGTATAGGTTTTCTTTTAGTATTCGGGTTCTTATATAGCTAGTTAGACTATAAAGGTTCTGTATACTTTTTAAGCAGGTCGGTATATAAATATTATTATTATTTTTATTATTATTTTTATATATATAAGATATAGATAAATTAAGTATTTTTTTTAAAAATATAATAAATAAGTTACTAAAAATAAATAACTATAGTAAAAAGAAACTATTCTAATAATCCAGAAGTAAAAGTGCCTATAATTCTTTACCTTAAAGAAAAAGCTAAAGTATTCTTTATAAAATATAAATTATAATAACTTTACTATCGCTTTAAATATCTTTTCGTTAATTATCTTTCTTACTTCTTATAAAATATCGGCTATAAAGCTAATCTTATAACCTTTAAAGCTATTATAAAATTTTATTATTACTATTAAATATATACTATAGCCTTACTTTTCGATAGTTTAAGTTTACTTTAAGAGATAATAATAACTTTAATTATAAGCTTATTATAAATATAATATATCTATTTAATAAGACTATACTTTACGCTATAGACTTACTAACGTCTTTTTAGATAATACGATTTCTCGCTTCTCTATTAGTAAAAGATATATAAAAAGCCTTCCGGGTAATATAGATAGATATATATCTTAGACTTCCTAACTAAATAGTTTATAATACTAGTATAAACTTTATATTAGCAGAATTTCGAAATAAAGCTAAAATTATAAAGATTATATATAAATAAGTACTTATAGAGGTATATTAGTCTATCGGTAAAATCGAAAGATATTATAGCCCTTTACGCTATATCTTTAAGATCTTATATATAGAGCTCTCGAATATCTTCGGTAATAATACTATCTTATAGATAGCTTAGTACCTATATTACTTATCTTTAGCGCTTTCCCTTATATAAACTCCGATTTACCTTTTTTACTATCGATACTAAAACGTTTAGAGGTAATTATAAAAATAATAAAAGAGTTATATAAGTTCTCTATAAAGTAATAAATTAATAAAGCTATTACTATATAAAATAGCTTTAACGTATAAAGTTAGATAACCTTATCTTTTCAAAGCAAAGTGCGCGTATAGCGTAAAAAGGAAAGCTAGTAAAGCCTATATAAGCTAATTATAATTAACAGTTACGATTTTACTTTAGACTTTTCTATATCGATATTGAAGCTAACAGTTTATAAAGCATCTAATATCTACTTTCTTATTCGATTTATAATTATACTAACTATTATTTAAATAGATAAAGATTTTATTAACAACTATATTATACTAATAAATTAAATTAATATATTACTAAGAGGGAGCTAGTACTTAAGAGAGATTAATAAAGTAATTACCTGTTTATAAAAGCTAAAGCAAGTTTGAAATATAGTTTTCTAGTTATCTTTTACTTTAATATAAAGCTTTTAAAAATTTACTTAGGTATTAAGCTTTATAAAGTAATTAGCTTAAGAAGCATTAGTAATTATATTTCTAAAAAGAAGGACGAAGATATTAGTCCTCTTATCTAAGTATATTTAATTTGTAGTAAATGATATAAAATTAAAATGCATTATTTACTTAGTTAATAAACATTATTATAGCTTTTATAAACAAGTTGTTTCTTTAGATAAAGCCTTTATTAAGCAGCTTAGTAAACGTGTTATTAATGATAAAGCTCTTACTTTTTAATATACTATAAAGTAGGCTTTATAATACTATAGAAAGGCTATTATTCATATTATATAGTTACTATAGCTTCTTATAAAGACTTAAGAATATAGGAATGTAAGAAATAAATAAAGTATAAAGTCTTAAACCTTTTAACTTGCTACTGCTATTAGTAATAAACTATAACGCAGATATATTAGCTAAGTACTTAGTATATATTAACTATTTTAATAGTTTTATATTATATAGTTAATATTAACCTCTTATATATTTACATAATAAATCTTTAAATAGGCTAGTAATATTATTATTTAGCTACTTACTATTACTCTAATAGATATTAATAAAACTTTTATATTAAAAAGCAAGGCTAAAGTTACTAGTATATTACTTTAATAAGACTAAGGATTTACTAATACTTTTAATAAAAATAAAACTAGTAAGCTCTTACTATATTACTTAAGAGCTAAGATAATATTTTACTTCTAGCGCTAGTGTCTTATCTACATTAAATTAATATTTTTATCCCTATCTACTTTATATTAAACTTAAGCAATATAAGTTATTATAGCTATTTAAAAGCTATATTTAGCTACCTTAGCTATATAAATAGCAATATATATTTATATAGTTTATTAACTAGCTTACTTAACTTTACTTAATCTACGTTATAAGGCTGCTTACTAAGCTATATATTAAAGCTCTTTAATAAATTACTTAGTATTATATTTACATTATTTTATACTATTAAATACATTTAAAAAACAAAATCTAAGCTATAACTTAATAAAAAAAGAGTTACTTAACAGCTATAAATATTAAAGCCGAGTATAAATTCTCTATAACTTATGTAAAGAGCTAGCCCTAGAAGGGCTCTAAGGTAGATAGCGCTTGCGGCCTTTATTCGATGTGTGTTAAATGCCTTAGACTATTAGGCTAAAAGGTTTATAATAACTAAATAGAGTCTAATTATCTAGCTACACCTACTACCTAGGCTAGGCAAAGCCTAGCCTGCAACAGCTTTAATATATCTATAAGCTATAATTTATAGTTAGAGCTTTTACATCTAAATCCTTTATTATACATTATAATATACTTTATAAACATAATAAGTTAAGTTTTGCCTTAGTAGTATATAATTATTATTGCTGTATATAATATACTTATAAAGTGTTATATACTCTATACTTTAATAATATACTATATATTTTAATAACTATATTATCTTTATAGATTAATATATATATAATATAGTAAGATATAGTTATATATAGTATAGATTAATACTATATATACGTATTATAATTAGTAGTAATTAAAGCTACGTTAGTACTAATTACTTTATTAAGTAAAACAAGAATATTTTTTAATAGGACTAACCTATTTATAATATAACTGTAACAGAAATCAAGTTTTATATTATCTTAAAGAGTTAAGATAAACTTTAATAATAAAATATACTTTAGTATTAAAGAGGTAATAAAACATAGATACTTAGAATAACAAACTTATAAAAAATATATGTAAAGCTTCTTACTAGTAGATTAATAGTAATATAACTATTATGAATTTTAGTTAGTAAAACTATGTCTTTATAAAAAGAAAGTATATTTAATTATTAAAATATTATAACTTAATTCTAAACCTAATATATAAATCATAATCAAAGATACTTTTTAAGTAAGAAAGTTAAAGTATATATAACAGATAATGACATTAAACTTATAAAATATAAAGCTAAGTTAAAAGAAATTAAAAATTATTTATCTAATAATATTATTAGAAATACTATTATCTTATTTTAATAGTGTTATAGCTATATAAGATGTCTTTAATTAATGCTTTAAAGGTCTCTTATACTAATAATACTTATATATAATACTATATTAGTAAAGTATAAGATAGTTTTAATTTAATATATAGAATATTATATATTAGCATTATTTCTAACCTTATTTAAAGCTGAATAAATAATATTAATAAATTTATAAAAGAAGCTTTAAAGATATATAATATTTAAACTTAACAGATAATATTTTATTTAAAACATATTTATAATACTTTATTAATAGTATAATATTAGGTTTCTAGAAAAATATAATATATAGATTAGCATAGATCTTAATAAATCGAGCGATAGTAAACTTTTTATTAGTTATATATAATCCATTTAACTTAATAAATATAAATAACAGCGAAAGTTTATTTTAAATTAAGTAACAACTTAAAATATTATAAGTTTTTTAAAAACTTTATTATTAGAAGAAAACTAATACTATTTAGTACTATTACTAAATAAATAAGGTAAAGTTTTAAAATTAATATAGACAGAAGAATATAGAAAGAGGAATAAAAGATATTATAAATAAAAGGTTTTAATAATTAAGATATAAATAAGCCTGAGTAGCGTATAGTACAGGCGCTTAGTAAGCTTTTGCGCGGTTTTAGGGCCGCTGCGTAAAAGCTGTCGGTTCGAATCTAGCCTTAGTAAGGCTTTTCTTTTAAGAATTAAAGAGTAACTATAAATTTAATCTTATAGCTAGCTACCGATAATATACTCTTAAAGTTCTACTTTTTATAATAGCAGAGTTACCTTATTACTAAGGTAGTATAACAAACTAGCTAGTACTTATCGATAAAGTATTAAAATTAGTTAAAGTAAAAACCATTTTAAGCGTTTTAATTAGTTTTTATAAGAGCTCTATATAAGACTTTATAAAAGCGACTTTGCTTAATATCTTTATCTCTATTAAGAAGCGAACTTACTATAGCTTTTTTACTATAAAGGTAAGCCTTTAGCGCGATAGAACTATAATCGCGGTAATAGTAGAGAATAAAGAAAAATCTATAAAAATTAAAAACTAAAAGAGATAAGTAGCAGATTAAAAAAAGAGATTAATTATTATAACTATATATATATATAAGTAGCGAATAAGTAGTAAGAAAAGTAGCGTTAAAGTTTCTTTTTAGTACTTAAGTTCTTTAGCGGTAAGTAATATTATAAAAGTTCTATATACCCTTTAAAGAAGGTTAGTATATAAATATTATTATTATTATTAGTTAATAACTATTTATAGAAACGTATATATTAATTTTTCTATAGTTAAAGATTTTTAATAAAGTAAAAAACAACTATATTTAATAAACCTATTTATAATTACTAGGATACTATCGAATAATACTTATATTATAAGCTTTCTATATTTTAATAGTTTAATAATAAAGTTTATAGTAACTAGCTTTTATAGTTTTATTATAACTAGTAAAGCTTATAGTTTTTTATAAAGTTTATATTATACTATTTTATTTTTATTATAAATATTATATTCTTTAAGTATTATTGTAATATATTATTATATTTTAAATAATTTATAATATTATCTAATCTATTTAACTATTAAGCATATGCCTTCGCTAACTCGACCGATAGAGATAGGAGAATACCTGCACGCTACTTAGTTGTAGTACCTGCGCGTCGTTGTCGGCGCTTTTAAGGCGACTCTTATAAGGCTGCTAGAAAGAGAAATAAGGTGCCTCTTAATCGATATATACCTAAATAGCAGACTTATAGCCTTCGAAGCTCGGCTCGAGATAATAAGGATAGCGTAACGTATACGTAGCGTTTGAGAAGCGATAAAGGCGCGGCTTAATAGATAAAAGGCCTAACGTTATCGGAGACAGACCTTCCTTAAAGACAGGGAAGATACTATAGCTTTTACGTAGCGACTACGCTATAAGGATAGCGCGTAGAAACACAGATAGTAAAAAGACTAGATAGTAAGGCTTCCGATAAACTTAAGCTTCTGCGAATAGAAAGAATAGTAAGACGGTCTCTAAAAAGTAGCGATAACGCGCCTTATAAGCTTAGCACTCGTACTAGCAGCGTAGCGTTTACCTTTCTTTATAGATAAAATTAGCGGCTTTTACATCGGCCTAGCTAAACACGAATTTTTAACTTTATTCTAGATCTAAATAGAGGTAATAAGCCTTACTAGCTATTTATTCGCGCGCTGCATCCCCGAGGTATATACGTGTTATAACCTAGAAGGAGAGGACGTCTAGGGCACCTATTTAGGTAATAATATAGTCCCGGATCGGATACTAACGTGCTAAGCTAATAACATTAGACTATAGAGTTTACCTTAGTTAGCATTAAAGTTAAAGTTATTATATTATAACTCGATAAACTCAATACTAAGTCTATAAAGCTATACTAAAGAGCTAGATATACAATATAGTTATTACTATCTAGATAGTATTTATAGTTAGCTCTTTAATTATTAATTTAAGTATTATTCTTATTATAGGATTTACTTCCTTTTAATTATTTATAAAAGTATAAGAACGAGTATTATATAAAACCTTTATATATACCTCTTTTCTAATAATATTAACCTTATAACTATAGTTAGGTATTTTACAAAAGTTACTATTATAATTATTATATTTTAATAACTCTTAGTTAGACGGTTTTAGTATATATCTTTACGTAATATTTAATACTTTATTATAGCACTCGATATCCTAATAACCGATAGTAAAAAGCTTATTAGAAGCTTTAAACCTAATTAGAGATCTTTAAGGTAAGTATAATAAACTTATAACTAATAAATAATTTAAAGAAAAGGAAGATAAGAAGATCTTATATAAAACGGTTAAACTCGAAAAACCTAAAGCTTTTAATAAAACTAAAAGAACCTTATAAAAATTCCTTACTATAGTTAAAGCTTATATCCGGTATTATAAGGATAACTTTAATAGCGAAACCGATAAGATTCTCTTTATAGTAAGCTTACTCGAAAGGTATACTTTTATATAGTTCGAACCTATTATACGCGATTATTTAGAGAACGATTTCGACTTTTTTGAAAAGAATTATATAGTTATAGTTTTATAGAATTATACTTTATTTAAAAAAGGTTTCGGAGAACTAGAGGAAAAACGATAAGTAAAACAGGATCTCGCTAGATATAAATAAAAGATCTTAGTATTAAGCTACTTAATAAAGTTCCGGTAAATCTTTACTAAGCTAAGATAGTTTAATAAACTCTTAATACCTTTATCTTATAATAGACTTAAAGATAACGTTAAAGATAAACTAGCTAAAAAGAATAAGCTAAATAAATTCGTAGATTATATAAAGAAAGTAGTCTAAATCGATAGAAGATTATATAAAAAATAGTTAAAAAAGCGTAAAAGTAAAGTATCCGGTAAGTCTTACTAGTAATAATATGCCTTTAACGTCGGTAAGAAGTTTCAATATAAAAGATATAACTATAATAGTATTATATATAATAATAATAATAATATTTATATACTAATCTGCCTAAAAGGTATACAGAGCCTTTATAGTCTAATTAGCTATATAAGAACCTAAGTACTAAAGGAAAACTTATACGCTATAATCTCGCTACGTAGAAGCCGCGCTATCGTTACGCTTACGTCTTATAGCTACTTAATACCTATATTATACTAATAACTTTAATTTATTATATAAATAAAATACTTAACCTAAGCTATTAAAAGCAAAATATTCTTTTACTTTAACGCTACTCTTCTACGCTACTTATATAACGCTATATCTTTTTATACTATCTTAAATATAACTTAATATAATAAAAGCCTTTTTATTTAAAATAGCTACTTTATAATAATACTTATAGTAATACCTTTATTAACAGCTATTTTAAAGTTGCGGTATAATTGTATTGCCTATAACGTAAGTAAGTAGTAAAAGCGCTTACGCTCTTTTACTAACTCGGTATATCTAATAACTAAGTAAAAGATAATTCCTTTACCTCTTTTATATCGGTAAAGTAATATATATATTTTAAAGACGCGGCGCGTAAACAGATAGCTAGTAAGGCTTAATACCTTTATTTAGATTTAGAATAAGGTTAAAAATTTATATTTAGCTAGGCTAATATAAAAGCTGCTAATTTTATCTATAAAGAAAGGTAGACGCTACGCTGCTAGTACGAGTATAGAGCTTATAAGGCGCGCTATTATAGCGTTTTAAAGGCTATCTTACCGTTTTTTTATTTATAGAAGCTTAGGTCTAATAGAGGCTTTACTATCTAGTTTTTCTATTATTAATATTTCTGCGTGCCGTCCTTATAGCGTAGTCGCTGCGTAAGAGCTATAGTGTCTTCTCTGTTCTCAGCGAGGGTCTGTCTCTGGCGGCGCTAGGCCTTGTGTTTTAATAGCTTAATAAGATTATAGTTAAAAGCCGATACCTTTTACTTTTAATTAGTAAATTTAGAAATAGACTATATAAAGTAAAAGTTTTTATAGCTTTAAATTTAAAAAAGCTTATAACTTTATCTAAATAAAAGAAAGAGAAAAATAGAAAATAGCGTTTTAAATACGCTATAAATACTATAAATATTTAGTAATACTATTTAAGTTTATTAACGCTTTAGTAAACTTTTAATCTATAATTAAATCTATATTATAAAGATATTTAGATATCTTTATAGTTATATACCTTAATAATATTTTTATCTATTCTGACGATTTAGATAAATACTTAGAATATATTTATAAAGTATTTTAAATATTATAAAACGTAAAAGTATTAGTAAAATTAAGAAAATTAGGTTTTTTTATATTTGAAAAGTAGATTTTCTTAGATATATAATCTTATTAAAAGAAATCCGAATATAAGACTTAAAAATCGTAATAATTAAAGACTAGCTTAAACTAATAAATATTAAAAAAGTTAAAAGCTTTTTAAGATTTATAAACTTTTACCGATAATTTATTAAAAAATATAATAGATATATAATACATTTTACTAATCTTAATAAACAAGATATACTATTTAATTAAACTATAGATATATAAAAGAGATTTAATAAGATTAAAGATATAATTACTTTAAAACTAGTCTTAATAAAAGTAAACCTTTATAAACTATTTGAAGTTAAAACCGATATATCTGACTTTATATTTAAAAGATAACTTAGATAATAAAATAAAAACAGTAAGCTATACCTAATAGTATTTATTTTAAAGAAACTTAATAAACTAGAATTAAATTACTAGATTTACAATAAAACACTAATAGTAATTATCGAAATATTTACAGAATAGTAGTTATATTTAATTAGTATAAAGTATATTTAGATTATAGAAACTTAGTATAATTTATAACTATTAATATAGAAGTAACTAAAAAATAGAACAAATTTATAAACTATAAGAATATATTTAATATAAACTCTTATTTATTATCTAGAAAATAACAGAATATTATAATTAAAGATAATTAGAAGTACTAACGTTTAAAAAAGGAGATAAAGTCTATCTGTTACGTAGAAATATTAAAATAAAAAGACTTAATAAAACATTTAATTTTAAGAAACTTAGAGTATTTAAGATTATTAAGAAGCTTCTAAATATTAATTATACACTTTTATTACTTTTACGAATAGAAATATACTTAGTTTTTTATATTTTACTATTTAAATTAGTACTTAAGAATATAACAATCGACTAGAAAATCGAATTAGACTATAAAGTATAAGAATATAAAGTAAAACAGATATTAAGATTATAATAAAATAGATAATAAGAAGAATTCCTAGTTAGATAGAAAAGCTATAATAAATTAGAAGATGTATAAGAACTAGTAAAAAGCTTAAAACACCCTAAAGTTTTAACTTACTAATACCGAAGGAAAACTAGTTAAAAATAAAACTAGTTAGATAACGAAATAGCTAAACAGACGGCTAATACTAAAGCTATAACTAGATAACAGACCTATAACGCTATTAGTTATAGTTATTATAGCTAGTAGAAAGGAAAGTTACTAATTAGAAAGTTAGAAACGCTTTCTACTAGTTATAAATAATCTTACTAATAGCTAAGAACTCTACTAGTTACTTGAGATTTACTAATAAAAGTAGCTATAACTAAATAGAAAAGATAGCTACTAGTTATAAAAAAGTCCTACTAGTTAAAAAGATTTACTACTAGCTATAATTAAAACGACTAGAAAAAAAGACTAGCTATTAATAATAAAATTAATTACTAGTAATAACGAAAACGTTATTAATATAAGAACCTATTACTTAGACGCCGACTTAAAATCTATATTTATTTTAAAACTACTAACTAACTCCGGATTAATACTAGTTAGATCTACCGCACTTTAGTTAATTTCCCCTAATACTATACTATCCTCTATAAAAATAATATAAAGTTTTACCTTAATAATAAGCTTAGCTTTTTATAAGCTTCTTTAGCCTTAATCTTATCTAATTCCTTTACGTTCTTTAGACTACGATAGCTAGCCCACGCTATCTTCTCCTTTTATATCTTCTTCTGCTTTCGAAAATAAGATAGGTTCTCTTTTAAAATCTCGATTTTATCTTCTAGCTTTTAATACTATCGGGAGATAGATAATAGGTCGGAAGAATTATCTAGTAAAAGGATATTATAACCTAAGAAGTTTAAGCGAATATATCTATTATAACGAGAGGAATTTAGTTAAAAAAAACCTAACAGATACTAAAACCTCGGCTCTTATAACGAGAATAGGAAGGCATCTCTATAGTGTCCTATAAAATAAACGAAAGAAAACTAGTATTTTATTTAGCTTTCTAAGTAAAGCGATCAGAACGAGAAAGTTTAATAACTCTGTTCGATATAATAAATTAAGAAAGTACGAATGTATATAAAGAGAAGGGAAATAACTTATAGGTCTTCGAAGACGAAAGACTAAAGGAGGAGGAGGATAATATTATAACCTAGAAGAAGAGGATATCTAAAGTACTTATTCAGGTAATAATATAATCCCGGATCGGATACCGACGTACCGAGCTAATAATACTAGACTACAGAGTCTACCTTAGTTAGCACTAGGGTTAAAGTTATTATATTAAGATTTAATAAACTTAATACCGAGTCTATAAAGCTTTATACTATAAGACTCGATAGACTCGGCTCTGAGCCTATCGAGCTATATAAAAGGGCTAGATATATAATATAGTTATTACTATTTAGATAATATTTATAGTTAGCTTTTTAACTATTAATCTAAGTATTATTTTTATAATAAGATATGCTTCCTCTTAATTACTTATAAAAGCACGAGAACGAGTATTATATAAGACCTTTATATATATATATTTTCTAATGATATTAACCCTACGACTATAGTTAGGTATTCTATAAAGGTTACTACTATAATTATTATAATACGCCGCTTTACCGATATAAGAGAGGTAAAGAAACCGCCTTCTACCTAGTCGTTAGATACGCAGAGTTAGTAACAGAATATAAGCGCCTTTGCTGCTTACTCGCGCTATAAGCGTTGCGGTTATACCGCGACTTTAAGATATCTGTTAGCAAAGGTACTGCTATAAGTACTATTATAAGGTAGTTACTTAAGACCGGAAGGCTCTTATTATATCGACTAATACTCGAGATAGTAAAAGAGGATATAGCGTAGCGTAGCGCAAGTAACGTAATAAAGTAGCGTTAGAGTAAAGGAATATTCTACTTCTACGTAGCGAGAACGCAGCGTATAGGTTTTCCTTTAGCACTTAGGTTCTTATATAGCTAGTTAGACTATAGAGGTTCCGCATACTTTTAAGGCAGGTCGGTATATAAATATTATTATTATTATTATTTATTTATACTTCTCTAATAATTAAATTCTTTTTTAAGTTATTATTTTATTATATAGCTTTTAAAGCTTTAGTAGTTTTTTAAACCCTTTTAAAAGTATTATCGAGTACGTTTTAGCGTGTTTCTTTTATTATCTTTAGTAACTAAATTCCTTCTTATTATATTATTAATTATCCTTTTAACTAAAGTACGGTTTTCTTAATTAATTTAGCTAATAACCTAATTAATATATAAATTATTTTTTCTAAATTATATAAGACTTATTATTAATTTATTTATTATTATAAGTAATAATAGGTTTTTTATTACTATCTTATATTAATATAGTTCTTTCTTTTTATAATAAACTAGTCGATATTTATTAACTAATTTTAAAATAATAAAATTTCTTTAAACGCTATTATTTAATAATATATTTAGTTTAATATTACTAATTTATATTTCTATTTATAAGTAATTATATTCGTTTATAATAGTTATATTAAAAAACTTTTTTAGTTTTATATTATTAAATAGTTTTATTTTTAATAGGTTAAACTTTTCTTATATTTTCTATTACTTATTATACTAATCTTTTAACTTAGTTTTATTTTTATTTAAAAAGCGTTACTTTTCTTTTTTAGCTATTTTATACTAAAGTATATTTATTATCTATTACTTTTTAAAATATTAATTTAAAAGCTTATAGTTAATTTTATAGATCTCTTATCTAACCTAGTATATATAAAGACTCTTTATTCTATTAATATAATTACTTAAAATTATATAAGTTTTTCTTAAATAATATTTTATTTTTACTAAATATTAAGCGCTTTCTTTATTATTTTTTTATTAGCTTTATTAATACCGATATTATCGTCGTTATTATTATTTAAGGTTTTATTCTTTCTATTAAGCTTATACCTTTAGTATTTAATATAGTTAATAGCCTTTATTAGAATAACTTCTAAGGTTATTTATTTCTTTTATATAACTATATAAGTAATATTAAATTAAGCCGTAGTGTCCCTCCCTTATACGTAATTAAGCTGCTGCCTAATGTATAAATATAAAAAGGACACCGGGATAATATTTAACATTTCTAAAGGTATCTTAAGCATCTCGCTCTTTACCGCTTATTAGGCAGAAATTATAGATCTTACCTAATTCTTCTAAAATATACCTATACTATCTTATATTACTATATTAACCTTAACTCTAATTCTATCTTATTAAGACTAAATAGGAAATCTATATAATACTTAAGATAATTAACTAAATAATTTCGTTATTTAAGACTTATTACTATAAGCACTAACTCTAAGTATACCTATAGCGTTTTCCTTACTATCTATAATACCTATACTTAAATAACTAATAAGCCTAAGCTTATTTATCTCTTAATAAGACGAAAAGGACGTTAGTTCCTAAAGTAATAGGCTAAACCTTATCGACCTACTAGATAAAGTAGCTAGCGGTAGATTCCGACTAGCTACTAAATCTATTTTCTTTATATACCTTAAGTATTAATTAGATAAAGTAGTCTTTATTATTATAATCGAAAAATTTAAATTTAACTAATACTACGCGGTACTTAAAAATTATAAAGATAGCACTCTTTACTATTACGTAATAAGGGAATAGACTACGAAAAAAAATATTAAAAACCTTCGATTCTTCGATATTTAAAGTTCTTATCTTAATATCGGGCAGACCTAAAACCGCCTAGCGGCTTAGAAATACCTCTATAAAATAAAAAGATAGTTTATTTACGTTAGCAGAGATATACTTTAACTATAAGGGCTAAAGAAGAAGGTTAAAGATAACTTTTAGAAAGAGATCGTCGGCATTAAAGACCGTCGATATTTTATTTCGCGCTTTTATAAAAAGGCCCTATAGGATCTTATCCTCTACTACTCGAATATTTAAATATACGCTAATAACGAGTTTAAAATCGAAGTTTTAAAGTATTCTATTCCGGAAATATTAGGAATATAAGACTTATCTAAAGCTATTTAAGAATAGATAAAGGAAAACCTTTATATAAAAGAAGGTAAGTATCTTATAATTATCTTACTCGACCTATTTTACGCGTAAGGGGGGCCCTATAAGCAGAGACCCTGCCCTCTTTATACTCGGTAGAGTTAGAGCGCTCTAACTAAAATTCTGCTTAAGTCTTTTAGAAGTTAGGCGTAAAAATTAAAGGGGCAGAAGGGGGTCCCCTTTTATATACTTGCTAAAGCTCTTTTCTAAAGGCCTCCCTTTATACTAATCCCGGTATATAAGTACTAATAAATTAAATAGCTCGACTAAAATCGCTTTATCTATATAGGCTAACCTATATATAAAGACTATCTAGGTTAAAAGCCTAGCCTAATACTACTATATTAGCGGTTATTAGAATACTAGCTTACTAGATAATAAGAAGAAATATCTTATTATTAATAATATCTTAATTAGTAATAAAGATATATTTAAGTATTATAAATAAATACTTAGTTATTAAAATAACTTCTCGGTAATAGATAAGTACTTTAAAAAGGTATACTTCTTTTAATAAGGTCTGCTATATATCTACCTAGCGAATTAAGACTTATAGGAATATAAAGGGGTAGATATTAACTAGTTAAAAGGAAATTACGTTTTTATTTAAGTAGATAGACTATTATTTATAATAAGTTTTAGCCTAAGAACCCTAGACTTAAAGAAAGAGGTATTATTATAATTTTTAGAGGAAGTAGTATATAGCGATACTAGTTTTTAATAAATTTATTATCTCTAATAAATAAAACCCGAAACCTTTTAAATTTCTAAAGTAGGAACTGCTTAATCTTTATAATTAATAGTAATTATAGATACTTTAGAAGCCTAAGATTTAGATATAAAAGGTTTAGTATAATAAATATAAGCCTTTTATTTCGGCCTTTATATTAAACTAAGATTATTAATCTCTATACCTTTATTATCTATAGATAAGTTTATTTAAAACCGTAATACCTACTCGTTAGAGAAAGAAAGAATATAAATTATTACTAAGAAATAAATATTAGCAAGTTTTTTATTAACTTTATAAGTATATAATATATCCCCTTTTAGCTTTACTATTTTATTATCCCTACTATATTTAACTTTCCTTTATAGGTTAACTTATATATTAATAAAGCGGAATTAAAACTAGTTACCTATCTTAAGATTCTGCACCTAATTTAATAATACCTTACCTTTTAACTTCTTAGTAAAAAACCGAAAGAAAAAAGGACGATTATTATCCCCTAAAAAAACATTACCCTTAATATTTACTCTCTAAAAATTTACTAATAAAGGTATTTCTATTAACTAAATTATTAAAAGAACTAAGTTCGGAACTATAAGCCTAAATAGTTTCCCTATAGTTAAAAAGATTCTATCGAGGCTTTACTAAGATAGCTAGTATTCGAATACTATAGAACTAAGAGATATAGAGCTTAAATAATGCTTTTATACTATAAAGAGTAACTTCGTTACCCTTACGATTAGATAACCGGTATAACTTTATAGCTAAAAGTATAAACCTTAAATTAGGATCGCCGGTATATATATTATATAATACGTAAAAGCTACTAGACGTAACTATAAAGGTAGTCTTATTTTTTTATTTATTTATTAATATAGTTTATAGCTAATATAAACCGGTAGTAAGGACTATATAAACAGAAATAGTAGCGATAGCTACTATAATAACCGAATACTATATTAACTTAATACCGTTAATATAATCGATAACGATACCTAGTAAAATAAATAGTTCTATAGTTAGATTAATTTCTACGAAAACTAGATAAACGTTATCTAAATAAATAATAGGATAAACGGTAAGATATTCGACGATAGGGACGACGGTATAAGGTTACTCGTCTATACTAAGGATATATAACGAGAGAAATTAGGAAATTATAAAGGTCTATATATATAGATAAATACGTCGGGCGATACGTTATAAGACCGCGACTTATATATATATAGATATTAATATTATTTAATAAAAATTAATATAACGTCTAGATATCCGGACTAATATATATATACGTTTATAATTATATTAAAATATAATATAATCCCTAAATTATATAATATAGTATAGAGCGGTATAGCGCGCCGTCGACTAACTACGTTAACCTAATATATATATTATGCCGCATAATATATACACCTCCCCCGCACGCACCTATACACCTGCCTTTTTAGGTATTGCGACATATAAGGACACTAGGACACCGCACACTACGGCTGTAATATTATCGTTAATCTACTAATTAAAAAACTTTTATTTAGTCTTTTAAAGCGTTATTAAAAATTTATATACTAAAGTCGTCTTTATTCTTTTAAAATAGTTTTATCGTTTTTTAGCTAAATAAGACTAAATAAGTTTATCTTAAAGGTTTTTCCTCTTAAAGTACTTTTAAGTTTTAGCTATTATTAGTCTATCTTTACTATACTATATACTTCTTAAGCTACTTTCTTAAAAACTCCTCGTCTAAATCGTGTAAAACTATATTTATAAAAGGGTTAGTACTTAAATAATCTAAGTCGTTATCCTTTATTACTATATCGTATAGTAATCCTTTTCTGCTTATCGATATAGTTTGATATCTTACGTTGTTGCTACGTTATCTTTTTATAAGTATAGGTTTTTAACTATTCTTCGGCTTAAAATAGATTTTAAGGTTTTTTTTTTTAAATTAGTATGGCGCTCGAAAGTCTTATTAGTATATATATCTTATTTTAATTTACTATATTTTAAGTAATTACGTATAGTAGGTTTAAACTAAGTAAAAACGATTTTTTTTAAGTTATCTAGCTATAAAAAGGATTTTATCGGCTTCGGTGTAAAACTTGTTTTTATAATATTAGAGATAATACTAAGCTATAGTAAGGAATCTTTAAAAGGTTTCTTTAATACTATCGAAAAGCTTTAGCTTATCGAGCTTAATTTTATACTGTTTAGTATTATTAGAGGGATTGCTATTTACTTTTATTAAATTAGGCTTTTTATAAGTTCTTTTTTAGTATTCTAATTTTAGACTTAGCTTTAGTTATCTTTTTAAAGTAGTTTATTTTAAGATTATTAATAAATATTTACTAATTATTCGCGTTTTACTTAAAAGTATTTTATTATTTATAAAGTGCTTAGAGTTAGGCTTATATTTAAGCGAACGCTTACTTAAAGGTTATTTAAGTTAAAAGGTTATTAAATCTTATAATAGAGTACTAAGTATTACGTAAAAGTATATATTAAAACTGTCTTAATAAAAGTTATTAAAATATAATAATTATAGTAGTAAACTTTATAAAATACCTAGCTATAGTTATAAGGTTAATATTATTAAAAAGTATATATATCTAAAGGTTTTATATAATACTTATTTTTATACTTTTATAAGTAATTAAAAGGAAATAAATTGTATTATATAAATAATATTTAAATTAATAACTAAAAAGTAAACTATAAAAGCTATCTAAGTAATAGTAATAACTATATTATATATCTAGCTCTTTAGTATAAGCTTATACTACTTACAATAAGAGTATTATAAGTAACCTTTACTTACTTAGCTTATAAGTTAAGTACTATAAGCTTTTAAACCTTAAGCTTAATACTAACTAACAGGTAGACTCTGCACCTTAGTACTATTAGTTTAGTACTTTAGTATCCGTATTAGGTTTCTTATATAACCTAAACAGGCACCTTTAGAGTCCGTTTCCCTAGGTGATAACAACTAGATAAAGCTAACGATTTTAATAGCGCGATTAAAATCCCTCGATTTATATTAGTTAACCTATATATATAAGACGATTTAAGCTAAAAGCCTAGCTTTATACTACTATACTAGCGTTTATTAAAACACTAGCTTATTTTATAAAGAAAAAGTAATACTTTATTATTAACAACATGTTTTAATATAAAAAAGATATATTTATATAAATATTTAGTGTTATAATAGATACTTTAAAAAGGGATATTTTCTTAAGTAATGTTCCTTATATAACTACTTAATAAATTAAAACCTATATAAGTATATAAAGAAAGGTAAGTATAGAATAGATATAAAATATCTTTATATTTATTTAATATACAGACTACTTTCTATATTAATATTAATCCTTAGTATCCTACTAAATTCTAAATAGGAAATGTTATTATTATTCTTAGATAAAGAAATAAAAAGTAATAATAACTTTTAATCTAAGTTATATTAATAATTTATTCTAATATAGATTAGAACTTAACTTCTATATTTTTAACGTTATATATAAATAAGTAACTAATAAAGCTAATTACTTTTATTCGGATTTAAAATAAAGTTAAAGATTTATAATTAGCTAAGCTAATATAAAAACTATTAATTTTATTTATAATTATACAGGCGCTTTAACTATAGTTAAAGTAGTATTAGTTCTATATACTCTGTACTGTTTATTCTAGTATTAGCAATTATAAATAGCACCTCTAAATTAAGGTCTATAATTAAGGGTCGCTAAAATAGCCGTTTTAAGACCGAACGTAGTTATATATAACCTTAGCTACTAGGATTTAAGCAATAGGGTTGCAAATTTAATAACTTACTATAAAGTTAGAATCAGAAACATAGATAATTAATTAGTTTACTATATAAAGAGGCACTGCTTATAATATAACGTTATTACTACGCTTAAGCTAAGAGGCTATAACTTAAGATACTTAGCTATTTAATGTCTAAAGTTAAGAATAAAACCGGAGCTAATGTTACCCTAAGGCCTTAATATAAAGTTTTTATATATAACTTATTAAACTTATATACTTTCTAATAAAAGTTAACTTAATTTAAATAATTTAAATAGTTTAAAGTACCTATAATAGGCTTGGTTAAAGTGGACTATTAAGTTCTTTCCAAATAAAAATTGTATTAATTGTTAATTTTAAAAGGAGAAAACTTTGTAGTATTTTATTTAATCTTAAACAGGTTTAATATCTCTTACTTTAAAATATTAAAAACGTAATAGAAGCTATAGAAGTAGGCTATTAGGTTAATAGCGTTATAACCCTAGTCAAAGCCTCTTAAAGACTAATAAAGATTACAAAGCTCTTCCTTAACTCTTTTTAATAAGTATAAAGAGTATAATAATTACTATATTAAGAACTAATTAATATATTATTAATATTCTAATATAGTTTTTGCTTTATTTATATCTCTTATTAAAATTAATAAATATAATTTACTATAATACTTCTTAAGCTAGAGGCTTACGCTTTTTAATAACTGTTACGTTATAATTATATCTTAAGCTTAAGTTATTAATTTTAAAGCCTAAGAGTAATAGTCCTATTAGCATAGGAACTATTTCCGCTTATTTCTCTTTAATATAAGTATCTATTATAACTAAAGTACTAATAGTTTATAATTAAACTAGAATTAGCTTACAGCTTATCTCGTTTTAGCTGTTTTTAAAGGTTTTATAATTTATCTTTATAAATTATAATAAGTAATTTTATTACTCTTTCTTATATAGCTTAGTAACTGACTATATAAGTTTATATGCTTTAAGCTGCTTTAATCTATATGCCGAAGTCTCTATAAGCCTTACCTAGTTATATTATTAAGGAATTTAGAATAATAGAAATTAGTTTTACTTAATATATAATATAAAGTTTATATTAATTAAGCTTAGGAGATAGAATCAGGAAAGAAAAAAGTTAATATAACTGCTAAATACCTGAATTATTACTAAAATATTAAAATATATATATAAAGTACTTATTAAAGAATAAGTAATAATTAAGCAATATACCTATAAGATAATGTAAGAGTTAAAACTAAAAACAGAATAATTAAAAGTATAATAATAGGTTTTGCTAGAAATAAAGACTTAATAAGGTAATAGTATAGTTTAATAAGTAGATATATTATATATCTTATATAATTTCATAAAATAAACTTATTATTTAGATATATAGAATATTAGTTTTATTAGTAAGTATAATTATACTTATTTAATAAAGTTATAAACTTTAGTTATAATAATAATAATAATAATAATAATAATAATAATAATAATAATAATAATAATAATAATAATAATAATAATAATAATAATAATAATAATAATAATAATAATAATAATAATAATAATAATAATAATAATAATAATAATAATAATAATAATAATAATAATAATAATAATAATAATAATAATAATAATAATAATAATAATAATAATAATAATAATAATAATATACTAACCTGCCTTAAAGGGTATATAGAACCTCTATAATATTACTTACTATTAAAGAACTTAAGTACTAGGAGGAAACTTTAGCGCTACTCTTCCTACTGCTTATTCGCTGCTTATACGTATATAGTTATAATAACTTCTCGATCTCTTTTAATCCTTAACCCTATCCCTCTAGTTCTTAATAATAGATTTTCCTAAATCCTCTACTATTGCCGCAACTACGGTTCTATCGCGCTAAGGGCTTACCTCTATAGCGGGGAGGCCGTAGCGAGTTTGCTTTATAGAGGTGCAGATACTAAGCAAAGTCGCCCCTATAAAGTCCTATACGGAGCTCCTTACAGAAGCTAATCGGAACGCTTAAAGCGGTTCCTACTTCGATAGAGTTTTTATACCCCGTCGACGGGTACCGGCCGGTTTATTATACTGCTTCGGCGGGAGGGCAACTCTGCTATTATAAAGGGTTTCTAGAACCCTAAGAGCACGTTATCGATAGCTAGCCGTAGGGTTTAATTTATAGTTACTCCTTAATTCTTAAAAAAGAGCCTTACCGAGGCTAGATTTAAACCGACAGCCTTTATGCGGCGGCCCTAGACTGTATAAAAGCTTGCTAAGCGCTTATACTATTGCGCTACTCGGGCGTTTTATTTAACTAGTTTTTAAATATTAAAAGTTAATATTTTATAGCTCTATTAGTTATATTTACATAATTCGATATAAAAAGTCTTAAAAATAGTTTATTATATTTCGTTAATTAATTTAAGATATAATATATTAAAGCTTTATTTTAAAAATAAAACTTTATATTACTAAAATAAGAATTTATATTATAGTACTTTAAAACCAACTAAATAAAAACAAATAATTAAGCTGCTAATACCTTTATAAATATCAAGAAATAACTAATAGACCTTATAGGCTAAGATAAGGTACGTATGGTTTTTACTTCTACTAAAATGTATTATATAAAAGCTATAAGGTTTTTTTATATATAAGAGTTTTATTAAATACAGTGTATCTAATTATATATATAGACCTATTAATATAAGATTACAGCCCGCTTTTTATAAGACCCTTAGTATTACTATTAGTATTACTATCAATAATTAGTTATAAATCTAAGTTATTGTAGTTAAGATAATGTAATTAAGTAGCTTAAAGCTTAAAGGCTACTATATTATCCTTAAATATTATAGGTTTCAAGTTACTATATAAACTAAAATAAAGTTATATATTAATTAGAAGTTAGTTAATATAGTTGCTATAGTTAATAAAGTAATAAAGCGCAATAATGCAGTAATAATATAGCGATTATAAAATAGATACAGTATATTAAATAAGTTTTCTTTTATAGATTATAAGCTAATAATAAACAAATATTAAGTTTTTATCTCTAAAAACAAATAGATTTACACAGTTTTAGTAAAGTAATAATAATAATATAGCTACAGCAAATTAGCTTTATAGTAACAATATTATACAAAGAACTAAGATCTATATATATAAGTACTAAGCTAATGCTAACATTAAATAATAATATAGTTACTATAGCTATGTAGCTTATTATTATAAAACTGTTACGTAATATAGGAGCTGCGTACTTAAGAGAATAAAGAAAATACCTACTAATTATAGATATTATTTCTAACTATAATATATATATATATATATATAAGACTATATAAACATATAACTATAGATACTAAAGTATATAAGTATACTATTAGAAGAATTAAAATATAAATAAAACTAGGTTATATTAATTAAAAGCTTATAGTGTAAGTAGTATGCTTATAGATATGCTACGCGTGAAAAGGATGTTATACTTAGCTTCTACCTTAATAAAGTAGTCTTAAACTATAGTAAACTTTCTTTTTATTTAGTTTAAAAGGTAATATATTCTTAGTAGATTCTATAACGCTATACATATACACTGTTATAGAGACTACTTTACTTTATATAAATAAACCTTAATAAATTACTTAAGCTAAAGTATTATAGCTTAAGCCTAATAAGGAGAGTAGTGCTAAATAATAAACAATATATGCGATAACTATATATTATAACAGTAGCATATAAATATAATGATAATAAACGTTGTTACTTTAAGAAGAAAAAAGAAAAATTAGACTAATTTTAGGATATAGCGTTATTCGCGCTCTAAAGCATATAAGTAATATAGCAAATATCTACCTTCATAAATAAAATTAATAAACTTTATATTAGCTCTAGTAAATATAAATATTCTATACTATTATTGATTTATATGTAAAGTTTCTATTATATATACACTACTCTATTACTATAGCTAAAGCTTAGTTGTTATTTATTATTAAGTTATATAATATACTAATATAAAAATACTTCTAAGCGTTTTCGCTACTTTATTACAGTATATATACTAAGATTTAAAATAGTAGTAAATATTATATAGTTTATAGCTATAATTATATAGTAATTATTATAGCTAAGCTAGTTCTGTTTATTTCAGCTTATACTAGAGCTTATAGATACAGAGCAATAAAACGTATAATATATAAAGAAGTAGTGCTTATATAAAGTAATATACTTATATTAGTTAGCTAAGTTATAGAGATAACTAACTAGTTGTTCTAGTATAATAAAGTACTAAGTAAATATATAGCTTTATATATTAAGATTATTATATGTAAGTATTTTCTTAATACTTAATTATCTATATAGCTAGTATAACTATAAAGGTCTTATATACCTTTTAAGCTAGCTAGTATATAAATACTATTATTATCATTATTATTATAATAAAGCAAGATATATATATAATAGCTAGCGCTTAATTAAGTAGTATTCTATAGTATATTATTTATAATTAATATAAGTATTATCTTTATATAATAAGCATAACATTCTCTTTATTACTTATAAATAATATTATATATATATATATATATATTATTTAATAATATTAACTTTATAAATATTACTACTATACTTACTATAGTATGCTATATATTAGTTTATTCTAAAGAACTTATTTTATATATAGATAGTTAAATTGCAGATGTTCTATATATTCTCTAGATATAACTATAACAGTAACTAAAAAGCTATATAAAAAGAATACTATTTATATTACTAATTTATATACTATATATTCAACTAGTTAATATAAGTATATTAGAATACTTACTTATACTTATTTAAGTTATCTCTATTAACTTATTTTTCTATAACCCTTTATTATATTTATTTAGAGAATAGCTATTTTTATTAGCTTAATATAGTATTTCTTTAATTAAAGTCTTTATTAATGCACCTTCCTTTATTTTGTTTAAAGAGAAAGTCTGTTATATAGACTAACTTATAACTTTAACTATATAAGTTTAAGTTAAATCACAACTAATTAAAGCAACTAAATTAATTAAAGTAGTTTATTTAGAGGAAAGTATGCAGCAATAGAGGCTCTTAGGTTAGATATAGCAGTATAAATAGCTATTCTACTAATGAATACTCTTTTATAAAGACTTTATATTATTATAAGCTCTATCCTTTAAATCGAAATCTATTTAATTTACTTACCTTATAAATACTTATTTTAAGCAATAATATTATTATATGCTATATCTATACAAGTTTTACTTCTATATATGTTATTAAAGTATTATATATCTATAATAAAAGTGTTAAACCTTACTTATCTAGATTATATTAATAAATTTATTTGTAACTAACTCTTAAAGTATTTAAACTCTAATTTATTCTTTTTATAATCAATTCTTCTTATATTTTATATAGTAACTAATAATTTACATCGTTAGTTACTATACATCGTTTATACTTATAGCTATATACTTATAAAGTGCTTAATTTATTAGCCTCTAGAGATTAATTTCTAGTTAGAAGGGCTATTATATATCTTATACCTTTAATACTATAGATATATTATATTATTATTAATCTATAGTTTAAATAGAAGTAGTATACTTAATATATCTTTATAAATAAATAGAAGGTATACAGATAATAGTTAGATAAGTTAAGTTATATAAAGTAAATAAGAAACGAAAATAAGCTAATATTACTTAGAGATAGATTTATATATTATAGTAGAAGCTATACTTTAGATAGCATATAGGATTTAATAAGCATTATCATTATCTTATATAAGGTATCTTTATAAGTATAGAGGTTTAGGTAAAATCGTAGCTATAAGCTAAGATATTAGATTTTATAAATCGACATTGTTTTCTTTATACTTTATATTTTCTAATCTCTTTAGTAATTATTAACTTGCTTTATAATAGCAGCTATTATTATTGCTATTAATCTCTAAATATCTATAGAACTTCATTTATCTCGTCTTAGTACTAAAAATAATACTTATATTAAAAGAATATAAAGCTAATACCTTATTTCTTTCTTTTATTAGTTACCTTTTTAAAGTATACCGTTAAACTTAGAAGTTATACCTATAGGCCCTACCTTAACGCTATGCTGCCTATAATACGCTTAGCTTATAGTATGTGCTAAATTAGTCTGTATTTTAAACCTTAACCTACTTACTAAATCTATTAATACTTTATAAATCCGTAGCGCTTTAATACATTTATTTATTATTAAATATAAAATATAATGACTTATTTATTATAACCTTCTATTAATCTTCTATTTTATTCCTATACTATTAACATAGTTATATATTAACTGAAGAAGTATATATCTATGTTTAGTTTACGATAAAGCTCTATATAATATATATACCTTAATATTTATATAATAAGGACGCCTTATATAAAAATTAGCAGGCTAATCTTATTATATAAGATAAACGTTATTAATATAAGCTTAAATCTTAACACGATTTAAAGCTATAAAAATCTTATTCGATCTTTTATACGTTAATTCTAGTACTATAACAATATTATTTAAAGGTTCTTATAGTTTATATGTTAGTATAAAAAGCTATACCTTTTTAGATAGTTCAGCTGCTATCTTCTATTTATTAATACATATGAAATTAAAACTATTATAAAATATATATAATTTAGCTATACTAAAACAGCTTTCCGGCTTTTATAGTTATAGTTATTAGCGTAGCTAACTATATATATATACTTTATATAGCTAACTTAGAGGTAATAATAGCTCGTTTTAATAATAATTAGATAGTTATTTTAAGCTTTATATACTTATATTTATTCTTATAGAGATTACTTAGAAAGACTCTAAACTAGTAATTTATAGTGTTAATAAGGTTTTAAATATAGTAGATATAGCTTAAGATAAATTAACTTACCTTATTAAGTATATAAAGTGTTTACAAATATTGCTAATATAACTAGCTAACTATATAATTATTATTAAAATCAAAACATAATAAGTAAGAATATATAAAGTATATAACTTTAATAATTATAAGTCTATACTCCTAACCGGCTATAGTAATACTATAAGAAGAGTGATTTATATAGCGTATTTAATGATTTATATAGAATTTTATACCTTTTCTTTTACTCTACCTCTTTTTAAACTTAAAGAGTATATATCTTAAGTAGTCTTAAATATTAGATAGAATTTAGACTACTGTTATCTGCTTAATAATCCTATTAACTCTAGCTTTAGATTAAAAGGATAGCTTAATGTATTTACTAGAAAGATAAGAAGATTATTAATATATATTATAAGTATATAAAGTTTTTAAAATAAGCTAGGAAGATTATTAACTAAGTAATACAATATAGCTTAGTAGCTAAGGTAATAATCTTAAAGTATTAAAAGCAATAACTATAACTAGTTATAACTTAATTACTTTTAAGTACTTTAATATATTGTTATTTTTATCGCTTTTAATTATCTCGTATATAATAGTTTTATAATATAATCTAAATATAATTTGTTTAGGTATTATACTTATATAGTCTAATATAGAGATTTGGCATAGTTTCTATATAAATCTACAGGGTTATAAATACAGACTATTTATAAGTATAGACTAATTTTAGCATTTAATATAATTAAAGTATATTATAAGTAGTATAGCATTAGAGTAACGTGTATTATAGGTAGCGTTAATAATAGCCTTTTAATTAATAATAACTATTATAAATAAGCTAAAAAGATTATAACTAAGTAAAAGCAGGTACTATTATTATAATAATTAACAGACAGCTTCTTTATATTTGTTATTAATAAAGGTTTAAAAGAAGATAATAATATACTTAATATAAGAAACATTTATTTATATTTTTCAAAAAACAGTATTATTATTATTTATATTTTATATATTTATAAGCTATCTAGCTATTAAATAGCTATACTATTATAATATAAAAGCAAGAACTTATACTGCTAGAGCAAGGAGTTATATAGCTGTAATATATTATATATAACCTATATAAGGAATATAACTTATAGTAGAACTAGACTTAATAGCTATTTTACTTAATAATAAGCAATATTACTAGTATTTAAAGGACTATAATAATCCGTTTAATTAATACAATAACTAGAAAAGAAACAGGCTATAAAGCAGTATAAATAACATTATATGAACTATAATATCTATTTATATAGCTGATAATATATATTAACATACTTAAACTAATTGATAAACTAATTACTACGCCTTGAATTACTTTTTAGACCTTATAGATTAAAGCGATAATAGTTATTTATTGCTTATTTCACTACTAATATAAATCTTTTTCAAAAACCCTTAAGAGACGTAACGTTATAGTTTAAATGACTAATAGTAGTATTAAATGCTCTAAGTACCTTTGTATACTATCATGCTAATTTTAGCTAGCAGGTAGCCTATTAAAGCTATAGAAGCTTTACTTATTAAGAATATTTGCTTATTCTTAAAAGCTACTAGCTGTGTACACTTTCTAGCCTAAGCTGGTAGTTATAAATAGTTATTAGCTTTATTTATTTATATAAAGCTATTATTAAATTATTATTTGAAGTTTACCTATTAAATTAACGATAAAGTTTATATATTTCATCTGTAGCTTTCTTTTTTATATTCTTTATGTTTAAATTTATTCTCTAAGCTATTTTAGCCCCCCTAAAGATATTCTATTCGGCTATAGAAAACCAGTTTTATTAAAAGGTCGCTTATAGGTAGTAATAACGAGAAAAGGTTTGTTAATTATAAAGAGAAGACTACAACTACTAAAGTTATAAATCTAGCAAATAAACGCTATTAAGGCCTAGCTAGCCCTATTCTTATAGCTGTTTTACTTCTTTATAGCATTTAGTAAAACATTTTATATTTACTATTGTAATAGCTCTTAGAAAGCTACTTTATATTCGATATCGATAAAGCTCTAGAAAGAAATCAATAAACCTTTTAATATAAAAGACACACACCTTTAATTTATTTAATAACTTAATATAGCCTCGCTAGGTTTTAGATATAGTTCTAAGCTATAACTAATATATTTACTTTCTTTTATATAAAAAACTTATTTATAACTTATATTACATGTATAATAAGCTAAAGTAGCTTATTTACAATTAACTTTAATAATATTCCTAATAGGTATACTATGCTATTTCTCACTTCTAGTAGAATATAACTTTATATATACCCCTTTTAAACCTTTAATAACTATCTTCTACCTAGCTTACAGTATATCTTTAATTAGATTATTTTTAAAGTTATTACATATATTATAACTAGTAGTAAGGGGACTTAAATAATCCGATAAATTAATTAAGATAGAAAGAGGGTTATTATTTAGGGTAATAGATTCGTTCTAGTTTAGATACTTAATCTACTCTACCTAGAAAAGGTATTTATATAATAAAGAAGTAAGGGTATTAAATACTAAACGATAAATATAAATAATTAAAGATAAGGCAACTAACAACTATAGAGAACTCGAACGTGTTTATAATAGTTATATACTAGTCTTTACTATAAAAAGAAGTTCTTCTAAAAAGCAGTAGTATTATTTACTAGTTATATTAATATTATAATAGTTCTCGATATGTTAATACTAAATAAAAGTAGTCGCTTATAAATTAAGAATTAAGAGGCTTACTTTAACTAGGTAAGCGTAACTCTTACTTAAAAAATTTAAAATAATTAGACAAGAATATTTCACGTAGCATTACATATATATATTACATTGCAAAAGTATAAGTCTTTACTCTCTATAATATAGCTTAAAATAAATATATTATTAATATTACTTCTATTATATATATATTCTTTATACTAATATATCTTTTCTTAGAGTTATTTATAAGGTATTATAGCCGCCTATAATATCCTTATCTTTTACTTTCTTTATACGTTTACAAAATATATTATAGTTTTTCAATTTAAATAAAGCACTAAAGATTCTTATTAATGAATCTACTTAAAGTAATATAAACGCGTAAATAAACTGCTGTATGCATTCCGGTTTATATATATATGTCTATTCTAAGAGTGTATTTAATATAACTACGCTACCTTTAAGGATATATTACTAAGGTATATAATATATTAATTTATATTTCTATAGAGGACTTATTTCTAGTATATCTCTTCGATATTAAATAAACTAAGTAACCTATCTATAGCTAGCTTTTATAGTTCCTATAATAGTATTAAAGCGTTTAAAGTTTAGCTATTAGTATAGTGAAATCAGGCTAATTAGCGCCCTCTGTTTACTCTACTTTTAAACTACTGCAGTATAATCCCTGCCTTAGCAGTATAAATCCTTAATCGTATAAAGGTACTTAGCTATATTCTCTAGAGCTAAGCAATTATAGTTAGAAAGGTGCAATATAATAAGAAGCTTACTAAATTAAAGTCGAGTAATTTAATAAAGTAAGTAAAGTTACAGTATTAATTAATCTACTAGTTTCGAGTATAGAGGTAAAAGTTATATATATATCTCTCTCACTTCTAAATATAATATAATAGTTCTATTAGTTATATTATTAATACTTAGTGTATTTATAATTATACTATTAAAGTAACGTTAGCTAGCGTAGTAAGTAATTAATAAGAGTTATAAGATTATTATAATACTTATCTTTTATGCTAATTAGATTAATTTCTAGCGGTAACGCCTTCTTACTACTATACTATATATAGCGGTAGTGAAAATCCTTTATGTTAGCAGTATAATTCTTTATATTAAATACTATATAGTTCTAAGCTAATAAGTTCTAAAGTATAGAGAGATTAAAGTAGGATAAATAGCCTTAGTACTAATAACATACTTAAATAATATAAAGATACTATAAGCGTAATGTTAAAGAGTTAAAGAAGCGATATTTAAAAGTAATAATATTTTTAGTAAGTATTATATATAACAGGATAGTTAGTTATAAATGTTTTAAAAACTAACAATATATTTACATATAATTAAATACTATTAGTAGCCTTATCGACTATATAGTAAACTTATATTTAAAGCTACTGCTAATAATACAATACTACTAATATTTTCATTAATATAATAAATAATATTTTATTTAAGGTTATTACTACTAATACTTTTATATACTTACTTAAACCTTTTTTTTTTACTATCTTTAAGAGCATTTAATCTTCTTTTATATAACTAGTAACTATATTAATTAACCTCTTCTTTTTATAAGTTTTATATTCTATACGTGCTTTATATCTGTATATTATATAATGAAATAAATTATATTACTTTAACTATAATTTTATAAACTTCTTTCTTCAGATTCTATCTTAGCTTTAAGATTTAAGATATAAAAAATAAGCTTAATTATATTAATATACTATAGAGACTATATGCTCTACTTTAATATTTATAAGCTATTAATATTACTTTACTAAGTATCTTTACCTATTCTAATAATATATAATTTAACTATATAAATATTTATAATTAGACTTTAAGTTATAAGCTTATTCTTTTTAGAGAAATAATTATTAATATAAGAAATTATTTTATAAATAAATTATTATTTATATAATTTTATATTTATTATTATTAGCTTCTGTATAGCAGAAATATTGAATGCTACTTCTTAAATTAGAATAATATCTATATAACTTAGCAGTTTAATTAAAGTGTTTCAGTATAATAAAGTAGAACCTTAGATTTAAAAAATATACGAAATTATTAGAAGTGAGATACTTTAAATAATCTATTATCTTTAAAGTTAAATATTCGATTTTATATAGTACAATTAGCTTATATAAAACTACTTTGCTTCTTTTATATTTAAAGAACTATAATGCTAATATTACTTAATTAATTTTCAAACAGCTTATTAGAACTTATTTTAAAGTTATCTTTAATATATACTATTATTTACAGAATCAGTATTGTTGTTTCTATAACTAAAAGGTGTTAACAATTAAGAGGCTAATATATAAAACGATTTTTTAGTTATATTAGTATTATAAAGAAAGAAACTTTTATACTTATAATATTAAATATTATAGCTAAATAAGCCTTTAGTAAGCTTATTAAGTTACTTACCTTTAATACTAGCTAATTATATAAGCAGACCTTTATAACAAAATCGAAGTAGTTATATATAAAGCTATCGCAAGCTATACCTTTATAAATAACGCTTTTATAAGGAACGCGATAAGCTTTTTAAACCGATCTTAGGTATAAGTTATAACTTTTATAACGCTACCGAGTAGCTTAAGAGCGTAAGAACTGTAGCTTATAGTTTTAGCCTGCTATAGTAAAAAGCTTATAATTCGTAATACTATAGAAGTATATAGTTATAGAAAACTAATCGATACTATTATAGTAGTTAACTAGGCCTTTAATAGTAAAAAGGTAGTCGCTATATAGCGCTTACGTAGTAAAGACGTCTTTTTATATTTAAGTATAACGCTTAAACCAATAAAGCTTAAATAGCTTAGATTTCCTTTACATTTAAGGCTAAAGCGATAGTAATAAAGCGCAAATATTTTATTATCACTAAAGGTCTATATATAAAACGCCTACGCGACGTATACGCTATACTAAAGCAGCTTTTATAGAAACTTTAAAAAGATAACTTAAAAGTAATTAGTAAAGTTCGCCTTTTCCTCTTAAAGAATAAATAAAAGCGTTAATTTTAGTTACTTCGGCTAGTAATATCGCTATAATAAAGCAGCTTTATAATAATAGAGTTATATAAAAAATAGAAATATTTAACTATAAATCGTATTTAACAGATATTAATATTAAGTAGTACTATAACTACTATAGCTATAAATATATCGCTTATTATTATAAAGCTATTATATAATATAAACGCTATATAAGAACTATATATATATAAAAATAAATTAAAGTGTTTAATATTATTAGATTAGATAGCTATTTAATATATTTAGTATAAAAGACTTTATATAATATAAAACTATAACTACTTTATTATTTAAGTATAGTAAGAGCGTATATAAGATATATATAAAACTCGCTTATAATAGTTTAAAGTTTATAGCGTAAGTAATATTTTTACGTTTAATATAAATAACGCGGATACTAATACCCTTTAAACATTTAATATAAAAAAAAGACTTTTTTTAATAAACTTATAAAAATATCTTATATTAAAAATAGCTTTATTTTTAAGCGATAGAAATATCGAATATACGCTACTACTTATTACTATATACGTAGCTTATATTATAAACCTACTTTTTTATTTAAAAATAATAGATTTTAGTATACTTTTTTAAAACGTAAAAAATAATAGATCGAACGTAACGCTAGCGCTAACTAAGTAAGCGCCCGGCTAATAATATTATTATAATTTAAAAGCTATAAATAAATCTAAATACATTAATAGTTATCTTCTTAGCTTTATCGCTATATAAAGCGATATATATAAGTAGTAGCTAAGTAGCGCTATTTATATATAAACGCTTTTCTTTTACTATAAAAAAAAAGAAGTTAAGCTATAACTAAAGCTTACTTATATTTAATAAAGAATAAGCTACTTACGATTTAGTTAATATACGCTAAACTAGCTTAAAGCGCGTATAAATAAAGCCTATTCTTTAACCTTGCTATAAAAGCGCTACTCGGATATAACGTTTTGATTAGTAACTTTAATATATACTACCTATTATAAGACTAAAAAAAAAGAACTTCTACTATAATATATAAACTCTTTACGCTTATATAGCGTTAAAGCCTTAACTTTACTATGCTTTATAGCTATATTACTTACGAAAGTATAGAAAAAAACTATCTATATTTAATTTTATTTAGTATAGTTGTAAAGTCTATTATAAATATAATAAAAGGCTTTAGTAAGAAAAGTTAGATTATAACTTATAGCTTATATGCGTTATATAAATAGCGTAGTAGATATGATTTAGTAACGCTTCGGCTAATTAGTTATAAGTAATTATAGACCTTTTTTTTTATTAAAGTCGAGGTATAGAAAATATATATCTTAGATAAATTTAATAATATTATAGATTTAAACTACTATATAAACTACTTTATTATAGAACTTTAGTATATTGTTTAAGTAGCGACCTTATAATAGAAAGTATATATAGGTATTAAAGTAAATGTTATAACCTAGAAGAGGAGGACGTCCAGGGCACCTAGTCAGGTAATAACATAGTCCCGGATCGGGCACCTAAGTGCCGAACTAATAGCACTAGACTGCAGAGTCTACCTTAGTTAGCATTAGGGTTAGGGTTACCGTAGGAAGACTCGATAGACTCGACTTCGAGTCTAACGATCTATACTAAAGAGCTATATATATAACATAGTTATCACTATCTAGATAGCTTTTATAGTTTGCTCTTTAGTTATTAATCTAAGTATTGTTTCTACAATAGGATTCACCTCCTCTTAATCACTTATGAGATAACGTGAGAATTACACCGGTACACACACACACTTTCTGATAACATTAACCCTACAAGTACAGTCAGGTATTCTATAAAGGTTACCACTGTAATCATTACAGTAAAGTAGTAGTCTCCGGAAGTAGCTAAAATAATTATAAAAGCTAAATAAAGCCGACGTTATTTTTAAGCTACTTCTTCCGTATATATAGATTAAATCTAATAAAAGGTAGTATAAGCTTAAAAGTATATAATTAAAACTGCTTAAGCGAAGTATTAACGCTACGTAGTTACCGCAGCTTTTTATAATAACGCTATAATTTAAAGGCTTAAGAAGTAAGCTAGGCTATAAAGCTATAAACCTTTTAACCTTTTTACGCTACTGTTATTTAAAAGTAACGCAGAAAAACTTACTAAGTATACTATTAAAAAGCAGAAGTCTTTATAGCTAAATTCTTCCTAGTTATAGCCGCCGACTTATTAGATATATAAGAGAAGGACTTTTCGGTAAGAAGGGTAAAACTAAAGCGCGTTCTTGATATAATAGAGCGTTTTAAAAGTAAATATTAAGCTAGCTTTTTAAAGTACTTAACTATAGAAAGCCTTTAATAATAATCTCTTTTTTAATTAACTTAATTAAGTTATATAAAAAGCTTTTCTAAAAAGCTATCGTTTAAATAGTAAAAAAAAGCTTTATATTAATATATTACTTATAGCGCTTTTATAGCGCGAACGTTATCGTCTTACTTAAACTTAGTAAAACTACTACTAAAAAGATTACTAAAAGCTTATAAACTTATTACTTTATTATATACTATCGATTAAGTAGTCGAAAAAATACTAAGTATATATATCGCAGATATAGTAAAAGAGTAAGACCTATTACTGAAAAGCTAGATAAGTAACTGAAAAGCTTAATTAATAAAGCTTATAATTAAAATTATTACTAAAGTAGTATTTATAACGTAGTAAAGTAGCGTAATAGCTTTAATTTTATAGTTTAATATTATAAGCGTTTTAAATACTATTAATTATAATTATCTAATCGATATTATATATTAGAAAAATACTTACTATAAGTTTAGCGATAGATTTATAGCTTCCTCGATATATAAATAATACGCTTTTTTTTCGATAGAATTATATTAAAGCAGCGTACTTTATAAGCAGGAGTTCTATAAAGATCCTCTTTTTCTCTAATTCTATTCTTTCTATATATCGCTATATTATATAAAGCCTTTTAAAGTAATAGTATCGTTATAATCGGCTTTATAGATAATATAAATATTCTAATAATAAATAGCAATATTAAAAAGAACTACCTATACTTAAACCGCGTATACGCTATATATAAAGAATAAAGACTTTAAATCGGTATAAAGTTTATAACTTATAAAAGTAAATTAATTTATTTTACTTATAGCTATAAATCGCTTAAGCAGCCGGTACGTTATAGTATAATAACGGTTATATTAGTTAAAGCGGCTAGGTTTTTTAACGTCTAGTTTAATTATAAGGTATATTAGCGCTACTACTTTTAAAAAATTAAAAAGAAATTAGAGATTTAAACGTTTATACTTATTCGCTTTATAGCTATTATATAAAGTTATAATAACATAAAAGTAAAAGAGATCTATATAAAAATAATATATAGCGTTATTACTTATAAGGCTTCGGCGTAATATACGCTTTTATTAATTTAACTAATAAAAATTAGAAAATACTTATACGCTATTTAGTTATAGTACTTTCGCGTTATTATTAGCTTTTTTAAAACGATTTTTATAAAGCTACTAAAAAGAGAAATAAAGTATCTTTTAATCGATATTTATCTTAATAGCAGACTTATAACTTTTAAAACTTAGCTTAAATAAAAATAGCGTAACGTATATATAGCGTTTAAGATATAATAAAAATATAGCTTTTTAAATATAAGACTTAGCGTTAGTAAAAATAAACTTTTTTTAAAAATAAAGAAGATATTATAGCTTTTATATAGCGATTACGCTATAAAGATAGCGTATAAAAATACTAATAATAGAAAAACTAAATAGTAAAGCTTCTATTAAACTTTAGCTTTTATAAATAAATAAAATAATAAGATAGTTTTTAAAGAACTATAATAGCACGCTTTATAAGCTTTATACTTATACTAGTAGTATAACGCTTACCTCTTTTTATAGATAAAATTAATAGCCTTTATATTAGCTTAGCTAAATATAAATCTTTAGCTTTATTTTAAATCTGAATAAAAGTAATTAGTTTTACTAGCTACTTAGTTATATATAACGTTATCAAAGTATATACGCTACTTTACTAATATAGGAAAGATAAAGAAACCGCTTTTTACTTAGTTATTAAATATACTGAGTTAGTAGAAGAATATAAGCGTTTTCGCTACTTACTTATACTATAAGCGCTATAATTATATTATAATTTTAAAATAGCTATTAGTAAAGATACTATTATAGGTACTATTATAAAGTAGCTATTTTAAATAAAACAGCTCTTATTATATCGATTTATATTTAAGATAGTATAAGAGGATATAGTATAGCGTAAATAACGCGAAAGAATAGCGTTAAAGTAAAGGAATGTTCTAATCTCGGTAGCTTAAGCTAAGTACCTTATCTAAATAGTAAATTAAAGTTACTACTATAGTAAAAGTACTAAATAGCTATAAGACGCAAGTATAATAATAGCGTAGCTTCTACGTAGCAAGAATATAGCGTATAAGTTTTCTCCTAGCACTTAGGTTCCTATATAGCTAGTTAGACTATAAAGGTTTTATATACTTTTAGGCAGGTCGGTATATAAATATTATTATTATTATTATTATTATTATTATTATTATTATTATTATTATTATTATTATTATTATTATTATTATTATTATTATTATTATTATTATTATTATTATTTATTATAATAATTATAAAAAGATACTTTTTAATTATAATACACTTATAAATAGGCAACTGAGAGACTATAAGTACTTTAAGCTACTTATATAGCTAAGCTTATAGCTATATAATCCTTTAATTAAGATATATAAGCAGGTATAATAAGTAACTTAACTATAAGAAAATCGCTAAAAAGTAGATAAATAGCTTAAATAGACTAATAGGGCTAGTATATAAGAATTAAGGTATTCTCTTTATAGCTGCTAATAAAAACTCTGTTATAAAACTAAAAGAACATTTTCTGCTATAATTACTAGAATCTTTATTATAAGAATTAAAGTTAAGTAGCATAAGAGTTTTAGTAAGCTACTACTTAGTTTTACAGTTTATTATAAGGTTATTATTATATTTACTACTCTTATAAATAGAAGGTATAAGTCTTACTTATTGCAGTTCTTACTATAATTAGGTTTTTATCTCTAATAATATATTATTTTCGCTATAATATAGCTAGGGTCTTATTTTTCAAAATAATATTAATGAACTTAAAGGCTTTATTACTATATGTAGATATACTAGTAACAGCGTATTTTAAACAAACATAGAAATAAAAGTAAAGCTTATATATATAATTTATAATTTTAGCTATTTTATTATTAAATATATTTTAATTTAAATTATTAAACTCTTAGTTAATATCTACTAGGCTTAATTAGTATTAGAGAATATAATCTCGAAGCTCTTACTATTATAACTATATTAGATTAGAACTCTTTAGTTACACTACTCTATATAATATTTTTAAAAAGTATTAGCTAAGTTAAAATAAGAAATATAGCAGGTAGGCGAAGAGTTAATTTTATAATTAAAAATTAAAAATAGTAATAAGCTTACTTTTATATAAGCTAATATTACTATAAATTCGTTACTATTTTTTTATAGATAAGTAGTAATATTTATATATTATAAACCGCTTCCTTAGTAGTTTTAATAAGCTTAACCTTTTTAGCTATATTTTCCTTATCTCTTATCTAAGACTATAATATATCCAATAATAATAAATTAATAATGAAAGAAATAAAAAGGAAAAGATTAGAAAGATTTTAAACGAAAATATATTTAATAGTTTAGATTTAGATAGCTTAGGATTTAAAGTAGATTTAAAAGGCGTTATAGTAAAAGCGTATTAATAAAACTAAAGATATATATCTTTACTTAAATAAATATAGAAACCGCTTTAATTAGCTAAATCTATAATTAAATATAAGCTATACTTTTATTTATCTATCTTATATTAAGAAGAAATATCCCTATTAAAGATAGCTAAGCGTGCTGTATAGAGTATATACTATAAATATAAGTTATAGCTATAGCAGGTCATTTGCTTTTCTTTCTAATTATTCTTTAAGAATTAATCTATTATATAAGCTTTAAAAGCTAGCTTATACTAATAACTATTATACCTTGCCTTTAAATAATTCTATTAATATTTAAAGTTATATCTACTATAGTAAAGTTATTATATAACTAATATATATTTACTATAAGTTTAAATATATATATATATATATATATATATTAGAATATATTATATTTTGAAATACTAGTATTTATATTTTGCAGCTAATATAAAAAGTAGAAGTAAATAAAGTTAATTCTAGAATATATAGAGGTAATATAGATAATTATATACTTTATAAATTCATCTCTATAGCGCTTGCTATACAGCTTTATAAAACGCAGATATAGCTAGTAGTTTAAAGGCTGTGTAAGTAGGCTAGCCCCCTTTGTAGGGTATATTTCTTCAATAACTAACACTATTAACCTATTCGAATTACTCTTTAGTTTCTTAATAATTAATTTATTTCAATATAATATTCTTTATTAGTAGGGTAATTAGACCTTCTTAATTTATTAGAGCTAGTTTTAAGACTATTAGCCTTTTATTAAAACTTATAAACAGCCTTAACCTTAACTAACTTAGTATTTAGGCTTATTTTAGCTTTCTTTTTACTTTAAGATTTTAACTTCTTATCCTCTTTTTAGCCTTTACTAGTCCGATATCCCTCTCGTCTTAGCTATTTCTAACCTTCTAGATAGTAGTCGTCTCGTATAATCGTTACTTTCTTTAAGGTCGAAAAGTTATCTACTTAGGCCTAAAGGCTTATAGTCTTTCTAAAGATAAACTAGATAGTAATAGTATTTTTTCGAACGACTGTTTAGCTTAGATCTAATTAAAGGTAGCCTAAGGGGTGCTCTCGTAGGCGTCTAAAGAGAATTTCTAGCTAGATTTCGATTCTCGAGAAGAAAAGGGCTTATTAAAGGCTTAGCTATAGAAACTAGCTATAACCCGGCCGCCTTCTAGCTACTCTTAATATTCAAAGCCGTTAGACCTTCTTTCCGGGCCTTATTAAAGCAGGGGAAGTAGTTTCTCTTTACTATAACTAAAGAGCTGTTATAATAGCCTAGATTCGAAAAGTGCTTCCGATAGGCCCTCTTAAGCATAGAGAAGAGATTGAGAGGTTAAAAAACATAGGACGTATAGGCTAGGAGGCAAAGAAGGGGTATATTATTTCGGAAGCAAAACTATATAAAATTTTCTGTTACATAGCTTTTGTAGCTATCGAAGATAAGTAAACGGGTTTCTAATTATTTAGATATTTAGGTATAAGGGATAAATATCTCTTTAAGCTATTATATAGCTATAAGGTCTATCATCTACCTCTTTTCTGTTGCTATAAATCTCCAAAGCTTAAATTTAGGCCTAAATTAAATACCTAAGGGAAACTACTATTATTAGACTAATTTACCCTTAAATATAATAAAAAGTAGAAGGGCTACGCCTATAGCAGAGATTCTTTCGATAAGAAAGGACTAAGCTTTCGAACTAGGAACTTTCTTCTAAATCGAATAGTATTTAGAACTGCCTAAAATAAGGCTATTCAAACCTTAACCTTCTATAATACTACCCTTATCTATAGTATAACGATTCTTAGCCTTGATAGCTTTAATATAAGGGAAAGCTAAGTAATAGAAATAGGGCTTAATTATAGCTATATAAGCCCTATTAACTCTTGCGGCTTTTATCGTCTAGCTTCGCTAGGTTTAAATTAAAGGATTTCTCTTTAATCGGTCTATCTAGTAGTGCCTAATAGGGTCTAGGTCGCTTTAAATAGCTAATATCCATTAGGCAAATTCCTTTACCTAAGCGTAGGTTAGTAGCAGGCTTAGATCGTTTTAAGTAACTACCTATTTAGCTGAATAATCTTCTTAAGCCTTCGAAAGCCTTTGCTTAGGTTAATATGCGATTTAGCGTAATTAGTACCTATGAAGTCTATTCTGTAAGGTGTTCTTTAGTTTTAATAATATAATAAAGCCTGTCGAATAGCGGCGAAGGCGTCCTTAACGTTAGCCTTAAGATAAAAAGATATAATAATTAGGTGATTTAAATAATTAGGTGATTTAAATAGTATAAGTCTAAATGAATTTAGAGAATAATTAGTTAAGATATAAAGATGTTAGTTAGAAGGTCTTTATTATAGGTAGCGGTGAAAGAGGTAGCCTACGAAAAGGGCTAGCTTACTTACACAGCTTTTAACTTAGTAATCTAATATTATTATTTATAGAATGTATATCTGCTAATTCTACTTATTAGCGCAGTGTATAGTATAGTAAATGCTAATTCTGCTGCGTAAGTATTATATAAGCAGCAGAGGCGTTTATTCTACTATAACATTATAAGTATAATTAGCGCTGCGGTTATTATAAAGTCCATAGCATGTTATATATAGCTGCGTGGTGCTAGCTACTATAATAATAATTATAAGATCTTCAGGTACTACAATATAACTAGGGAGCGAAGTAGTATGCTTCTAGCATCGCCTAGTCTCTACATATAGGGGAACTGTACGATAACTTACATAGCGAGGTGTTTACTTTACTGCGAATATATATATTTAAAGAAATAACTTATAGGTGAAATAGCAAACACCGTTTAGAGATGTGACTTAGCAAGGCAACTTATAATGGTGAAAGTTAGTATGTAAACGAAAATGAACACTGCGTAACTAATTTTAAAGATACACGCCTGTTGAAAGCAACTGGTGTTGCCTGGCATATTTAGCTTACAATGGAACAAGGTGAGAAGAGAACTTGGCATGAAATACTAAGTCTGAACTAGTCTGCTGTCCTCCGAGACAAGAAAGAAGTGACGAATACCGTACAGCGAAAACACCACAAACATTATCTGTTTTTCAAACCCTGACTGATACAGATAACACTTTCACGTCAGGGCATTCGATTCAAGCTTAACGCAGTTGATGCGTCTTCCAGAGATGAAGGTGTCGACGTTGTGGCAGCCGTTCTTGAGCGTCCCAAGAACCATGTCTTGGTCTATTTCACCATCCTCCTGAGAACACGCAGTCGTGTCCTCAAAAGCATACCAGATATCAAAGAGACGGTCGGTATTTATAGCCTTCGTGGTCTCGTTGATCTCGAAGTGCTTGCCATCGGCGAACCACATAGAGCCCGTCGACTCGCTAGCAGTGCCGGAACTGAAAAATGTAAGCCTGGGCCACCATGTTGACATCATCGTCTATCGCAGCCCACTGGCACATGTGACTATCCGTCCAGAACTCACCAGTCGTCCGTCTTGTATTGCTCGAGGGAGGCAGCATGCCCGGAGCCAATCAGACTGATAGCAAAGAAAGCGGCAACCAAAGGGCCCATTTTCAGATCGGTCGGAGTGGTTTTGAGCGGGTGATATTGTTGAATAGGCTGTATAAACTGAAAATCTTATAGCGTCAATATAGATGGAGTTTTTGTAATTCGATATTTTCTTAGACATAGAGGGAACTTGGGAAGGGTTTCTCTTATAGTCCCCAGTGTCCAGGACAAATTCACGGTTCCTTCCCTAGCTTTGGCCGCAATATTGGAGGTGCCACGGTTGCGAGGCCAGACAGTGGAATCAGACGAGCCTCTTGCAAAATGGCCAACTTCCTCACGTCTCATCTATGAGCGGCCTGAGAGTTGGCAATGAGCTACGTGACAATATCCAGTTCGATATGGTCAGTAGTGGGGATGGGGTCAACAACGGAGTTTCACATACATGTATGTTGGTTCTCCTGTTGACTACGCCTCCTATACTAATAGTAACCTCGACTCTTGTTGGCTGTAACTTGAGATTTCTTTGGAACGGATTCATAGCGGTCGAGACCTTTAGGACAGTATCATGACCTGGCGGTGGTCTTCTCGGGCCCGGGGCCCTCAGACCTAATTACTCCGCGCCACCCCCTAAGTGGGCCATCATTAGTCCGCACTTCCGTGAAGCCGGCGCGAGCAGCTTGGAACCATGGTCTTGATCGGCCTTACTATTTTTGATCTATTTATTTTCAATATTCGTTATGACTGAGGCATGGACCAGTGTTCTTAATGCGTCTACGTCCGTGGGCGATCAGGGGAACCTCTTTGATGTCTGAATCGTAAATTCGATGTCTGAATCGTGATATGGGTGGGCCCTGGGGACGGGACAAGAATGGGCGGAAGAGACGAACTACTATAAATAACGACTGAATGGGCAGCAGCCATTTGAACGGCACAGCTCTCACTACTCTCGTTTCGATATGCCAAGCCAATCGCTGGCGGCAAAACCGGTTACTAATTTGCCCACAACTCTCGGCCCAAGCTTATCGTCGGTCCTGTGTATGGCTGCAGCGGAGCCAAGACCCAACGAATATACTGTATCGATAGGAATAACCTGTAGGGAGCATAAGGCTTGAAACCCAAGCTTCCGGTGGTAGAGTTTGGTACTATTCCCGTTCCGCTGCGCATGCATGTAGCTGCTCCGAAACGCGGACGGTGGAGATGGTGTCAGCCGGAGTGGTTTCGACGTGCTCTGGCGTGCTCTGGCGTGCTCAAATGATCCGCGCAACTGCACATAGACGTGAGGGGGTCCTTGTACAATCGCACATTGTCGTGGGCATAAGCTATTGACGATGAATGCTGCAGCAAGTACGGTAGCAAAGGTGTTCCCGGCCGGAAGTACTTGACATCTGGAGGTTGTGTGGTGTGCTTTGTACTCATGGATGCCAGCCGACATAGATAAGACTGCTCCTGGCTACATATGTACCTCGACCTGTATTCGTTCTATTGTCCTGAAAAAAAACCCATTGAGGCCAACTTCAGCATCATACACACCAGAAGAAGGGAACAATGGCAACCGTAGCCATGGACACCGACAACGTGTCGGGTTACGCTGCCAATAATCCTGACATTGGCAAAGTTGATATCGCGACAACCGACGGCACTCCCGTTCAGCACAACGATGGATTGAGCACCAAGACGCCGCCGATCAATGGACATGGAGAATATCCAAAGTCTCGAGTCAACTTGATCGATCGACTTGTGGATGAACCTCGAAAGCTTAGGGTGGTGGTCATAGGTGGTGGTCTGGCTGGTATTTTGGCAGGATGTCTTCTGCCAGAAAAGGTCCCTGGAATCGAGCTAGTCATCTATGAGAAGAATCCTGATTTCGTAAGTTGGACGAGACATTTTCCTGACCATGCGAACTGTCTGCTAACAGCTTGTTGAATAGGGCGGGACATGGTACGAGAATGTCTATCCAGGCGTCCGCTGTGACATTCCATCACATGTCTATCAGTCCTCGTTCAGTCCAAAGACAGATTGGTCTGACGAGTTTGCTCCCGGCGCCGAAATCCGAGACTACTGGCAATCGGTTGCACGAAAGTTCAACGTCTATCAGTTTGCGAAATTCAACCATCGAGTGGATGAAGCGAATTGGGATGCTGTGGCCGGAATCTGGAATTTGAACATCACCGACCTCAGTACCAGTGGCGTCATCCAGGAGAAGGCAGATGTTGTGATAAGCTGTATCGGAAGATTCAATTCATGGAAGCTACCCGACTATCCCGGCATGTCGGAGTACAAGGGCGTCCTGCGGCATGCGTCTCACTGGGACCCAGACTTCGATCCAACGGGCAAGCGGGTTGCTGTCATTGGCAACGGCGCCAGTGGCATTCAGCTTGTGGCCAATATCCAGCCAAGTGTTTCAAGACTTGACCACTATGCCAGGAGCAAGACTTGGATAGCTTCATCTTGGGCTGGTGACGAGAGAACACTGGAGCCACAGCCCATCCCGGATGAGAGGAAGAAGGCACTCGAGGATCCTCAAGTGTACTTGGAATTTCGGAAGGAGATGGAGGACAAATACTGGAGAAGGTTTAGTACTTTTCTCAAGGGTGAGGCCAACGACAATGTTCGGCAGCTCTTCACCAAAACGATGAGAGCACGGCTCTCCAAGAAGCCGGAACTGTTGGACAATCTCATACCCGACTTTTCTCCCAACTGCCGCCGTCCGACACCTGGCCCTGGATACCTCGAGGCTCTTCAGGAGGACAACGTGGACTTCATCCGCCAGCCAATCGGGAGATTCACCGAGACGGGCATCGAGTCTGTGGATGGGGTTCATCGCGAGGTAGATGCCGTCTTCTGTGCGACGGGCGCAAACGGGGACATGGTCCCGCCTTTTCCTATCCACGCCCACGGCCGCGAGCTTGCGTCCCTATGGCATCCAGATGGCGAACACGGATTCCCATACACTTATCTAGGAGCAGCAACACCGGACTTCCCGAATCTCCTATTCGTTCACGGTCCCCATGCGGCAGGCCCCAGCGGCACAGTTCCACATAGTGTCGAGGTACAGCTCGCATACTACTCAAAGATCCTCAGAAAGATGTCCCGTGAGGGTATCAAGACCATGGTGCCCAAGAAGAAGGCCGCGGACGACTTTGTCGAGTACTGCGATGCCTTCTTCGCCAAGACTGTGTTGGTTGATGGATGCAGCTCCTGGTATAATGGTGGGCGACCAGGGGGTAGAATTCATGGCCTTTGGCCCGGCAGCTCGAACCATGTCACTTTGATCAGGCGAGAACCGAGATGGGAGGACTGGGAATATGAGTACCTTGAAGAGAGCCAGGGGAACAGTCTGCTGTGGTATTTTGGCAACGGGGGAACGAAGGCTGAGGAAGACCCAGAATCCGACATGACCAGCTATCTGAAATTGCCTCAGGACATTGATTTGAAGGATATACATGAGTCTTGGTGGGAACTGCCCTAGACCTCGGGAACCCGAGTATGGAAATAAACAGCCACAGTTGGAATTATTGACACCGGAGGCCAGCTCACATGCAGCTGACCCTCGTCCCCCCACCCCCCCCCCCAAGGTCACCCGAACTGCACTTGACCCAGGTTGAAGGAATTGAATATTATTTGCGCCTTTATCTACTTGCAGCCTTACGGCAGTCCCTGAGATCTTGGCCCAGGTTCACAATCTGAATGCTCGCTGACCTACATAGGTCGAACACTGCAAGATGTTCTTCTCCCTGGACCCAAGCTCACGGTATGATTGATCATCACGTATTAGGGACTGGATAATTCGTCACATCAAAGTGGAGTTTACCACTTGCGTAGCGAAACGACTAGTCTTCGACAAGCTGTCGTATCACCCCCCACGTCAATGGCGTGCTTGTCTCGGCAGGTGTTGTAATACTCCTGTTATCAGGCTGTCAGGTAGGGATAGAGACCGATTGACCATGCGTCCTGCGATTAGGTTTCGCTTTTTTTGACGCCGAGCATGTCACGCAACGAGCCTTCTGCCCAGAGCAGATAGCAATATCAAGCCAGTCACCCCTCAGTCCCCTCAAAACTCAGCTCCTGCCTCAGCTCCAAGTGATCGACACCAAGACTGCCTCGGAATCTCAGGTTACCAACACTCCCCCAGATCCAACCTTCAAGGAACACTGCTGTGGTGTGCCTCGACCTTAGCCATGGCTTCACCGGCGAAGACTTTGCCGCCTGATACGTCTGAAGTTGAGGATCATCAGTCTCTAGGTATGAGAGCGAGCACCAAGGCAAGAACAAACATACAGTATCTAACGATGGGAAAAGGAGAACACAAAGTAAAATGGTATCGGTCGACATTTTACAACATCACGATACTCGGTCTTTGCAACTTCGCTGCCCCAGGAATATGGAGCGCCATGAACTCTCTAGGCGCAGGTGGAACAGCCAGTCCTTCGCTCACAAACGCGGCAAATGCTTTGACCTTCTGCTTGATGGTCATTTCATGTTACCTTTCCAGTGCTTTGGTGCACTACATTGGTATAAAAGGTGCTTTAGCCTTTGGAACGTGAGTACATACCCAAATTATTGCCTGGCTACTCCAGCCCCCAGTCATCCAACGAAGTATTGGATCAGAAGGGAATATATCATTAATCCATGTTTGTGTGTCTCGACTACAGTATCGGCTATGCCCCTTACGCTGCTGGTCTCTACATGAATAGCAGATATGGCACGCGGTGGCTTGAACTTTTCGGAGCGGCTCTTTGCGGAATATCTGCTGGCGTCTTCTGGATGGCCGAAACAGCGATTGCTATTGCATACCCAGAGCCGTGGAACAAGGGCAAGGCTCTGGGATATTGGTTAACATTCCGGGTCTCAGGTCAAATTATCGGAGGTGCGGTCAACCTCGGTCTTAACGCGAAAGCAAACACTGCTGGGAAAGTATCATATACTGTTTATATTCTCTTCATTGCTATACAGGCCGCCGGTCCACTTGTTGCTCTTTTTCTCAATAAACCCAGTAAAGTTCAGAGGAAAGATGGAAAACGTGTCAACTTGGAGATTCTCCAGAACCCTTGGCACGAACTGAAGGAAACCGCAAGACTGTTCTGTACAAAGAAATTCCTCTCGCTGGTTCTGTTCATCGGGCAAGCCGTTTTCGCAGAAGCAGTCTTCTTCACATACCTGTCTCGTAAGTGAGCCAGAAACCCTACCTTCATCACTGACTATGGCACGGCTACATAAACCACTCTGGGTTGAGTCCCACTGGGTCGAACACCCTTTGAGTTGGCTGTAGTACATTGTTTAGGGCGATACTGACGAGTCCTTATTGTTGATAGTCTGGTTCAGTGTCCGTACGAGAGCACTGGGCTCTTTTCTAGGTGGCATAACGGCCATTATCTCGGGAAACATCCTCGGCGTAAGTAACACTTCATACATCACCTGAAACCCTAAAACTCGAATTTCAAGCCTTATAGCCTTCGTCCTGCTAACTCAAACCGTCGAAGTACTGGATTGACCGGACTCGCGTACCCTTGAAGCGTCGAGTCCGTCTTGGCTTTGCGGTGATTGTCATCCTCCAGGGAGCATGGTGGACTTGGGCCACAATCATGGTTACTAGGTTCAGTAAAACTCATCCCACATACGATTGGTCGGATGGGGAATTCGGTCAAGGATTTGGTGTCTTCGTCTTTTTGACGGTGGGCTTCCAACTGAACTACCTCTACCTGTGAGTGACATTTCGACCGTGGCTCGCGGTCGAATGAACTAAATATCGCCTATCATGATGAATGGCACCTGACATACAGAGTTCAACAGGTATTTCGCCATACAGAATCTGGCTGGCAGCGATGAGCCTCAGATTATCCGATACGCTGCTCTCTTGCGAGGAACGGAGTCCGCATGGCAAGCTCTTAGCTATGGCTTGGAGTCTCTGACCGTTTTTGCAGAACATGGAGGTGTGTACATGAACTTCGGCTTGTGGGCCATAGCCATTGTCCCTGCTTGGACGGTCTTGAGGCACATTGGCGAGACCACAATCTCACCTGGTGATTCCGATACAAGAGACAATACAGAAGTATCTGGAGCCAAGGCTTAACAAGACAGAGACGTAACTGCATACATAGCCTTTGCAGAGATTGGTGTGAGACCTAGGAAGATGGCAGATTGGCGCCCGTGGGGGGGGGGGGACTTAGCTAGGCAGTCTGTGTGTGTAAGCATTGATTTCAAGTATCAAATACATATGCATTTTAAACGATCAATGAGACATTAGCTCCAGTTCCTTGCCGTAGTGCTCTTAATCTATCTATACTTACCACCAATACTGTAGGAAACAAAAGTCATTTGATCGGATTATCAGAAGTCATCCAAGGACCGTGATTATCGACTACCTCGAGCCCTAAGCTACACTGTTAATCTTTTACTTCGTGCTTGTTAGTTGGTACGGCGATGGTGCGACGACCAGAACCAACGACGAGCGTTGAATTACCCTTCATTTCTCTGTTGTTATATATGGCTTATACTTGTAAGTCTTGGTTGCAGTGACTTGAGCCGGCTTGGCATTCCCCTTTGATGTTCGAAGTGTCCAAGTGGGCAGCAGGGATTCTGTTTAAGTAGGGCAATACGGACTTTTCGTTTACGATTTCTTTATCCCATCACACATCATCTAACCGAACAATAAGCTTTCCACCGCTGATATCCCCTCTCCTCATCTTGTCTAGACCAGCGTTCACATTCTCAAGACCTTCCTCAATATCGATAATCTCCGGGGGCGAGACAAGGCCTTGCTCAAGCAGCCTTTCCAGCCATGTGACCAAGGCGTTTCCAACAGCAGGCACCTCATGGAACAATTTGATCGGCACAGAATGCAAAACAGCCCCCTCAGCGGCAGTCTGTTTAGGCAAGCCAGTCAAACCTATGAGATGAGCAGACGACGACGGGGATGTGCGAGGGGTGGCAGGTGGAGATGGTGGTTCCGAGCCCGTAGACTTGCTTTTGTTGGTCAAAGCCTGAAGAAGCTTCGCAGCAGTGTCTTTGCCACGCGTGTCGATTCCAAACCTCAAGTCATCCCGTACATTAGCCCTGAGAATGTCGATAGCCCGTTGCGGATCATGACTATCGATCAAGAGATCCGGACGAATGGACTTGTGATTCGATAATCGTAGGCCATGTTTGGCACTGTCTACGATTGTCGCAACCTTCAAACCAGCAAGTCTGGCGAGCTGCACGGTCAGATTCGCCGAAGTTGCTGAGCCTGTGAGAGAGGAGACTATGTTAATATTCTCGAGTCACAGCAGGAAGACATGGAAGAAATTAGGGGAGACATGGCACTCACCTCCCCAGACAGCGATCCAGTCACCTGGCTTCGCACGTTCATGCTCCGAGATGCCGCTCAGGGATTCAGCACGAACATCCTCTGGGATCGAATCTGGATCTATCGATTTTATGATCTTCAGGAGATCAGGGCCGTTCATCACATCGCTGAAGTCGACGCCCATACAAACGCCCAAGGCCAGGGACGCGGCCACAAAAGCTACGCCGAGTGTCGAACCTTCTTCGTAGGATAGGCTGGGAGGTAGACGGACGGCATTGTAGTCGAAAGTGACAACGAATTCCTGATACGCTGCTTTCCGAGGGTCACGATAATCCGTGGAAATAGCGATAACCTATAATTATGCACACGTAAGACACCAAGCATCACGTCAATCTGTGGGCGAGTGAGCCCTTACCCGGTCTCCGATTTGAAAGCGCGAGGCGGTGCCCAAAACCTGACAGACATCTCCTGAAAGCTCTCTACCAGATATATATGGTAGTTCCGGGATTGCAAAGTTGAAATCGCTGGGGAAGCATCTGGTCAGCTCGCTCAGATCGAACGAAGGCATTGATGTGTGTTTATGCTGTGCTTACGGTGCTTTCCAGTCTATTGGGTTCAATCCTATGGCGCGGGTCCTGACCAGGACTTCAGACTCAGTCTGGAGCTCTGGGACAGGATAATCCTCCACGAGCTTATACGGCTGTTTGGGTCCGTACAATAACAGGATGTTCTGCGTCTTGGGAACTGGGATTGGTGTCATGGTCTCGGGAATGGGAGTGATGGTGTTGGTCGGTTTCGTATTGCCGTTGGCTGTGGTCTTTCTCTTCTTTCTAGACAGTTTGCGAAGTACTGCCCAGCCATCCATTATTGAAATAAGCTGTGTAGGGATTCTCTTTGTGTGATGAACCAAGGACTTTCAGGTGTGTTTGGTCAGCTGGGACTTTTTTCCCTCCATTTATTGCGGATGAATCCTTTCCCCACAAGAAGTGTTCCAGTACATACAAATCTACTTTGTAATCAAGGATGCAGAGCGATGGAATGGAATCTCGTATGCACCGATCCGAGATAAAATCGCGTCCGAAGACGGCCAGGAGACGTTACTGACGGTAGCTGATGCAATCTTGCAATCGCCGAAACTGGGGCTCGAGTATGGCGCAAATATCTTGCAGTTTTCATCATTCGTTAGCTTTCCCCCCTTGCCATGCTGCCAATGTGCCATGCACTTGGCCCTCCGCAGGATCGCCAAGCAGTCGGGAAAATGCGTGAGATAACGAAGACCATTATTGGAGCAAACACACAAGCTTTTGGGGGGTATGCAAAGGGGGGCTGTCCCATAGATTTGCCTAAAACTCTCTCCTGTTGGTTCGAGCTGGTTGCATCATCGAGGGGTTCGCCAACGTGCACCATCCGGATTGCGATGGCGCAATTGTCCGTAGAATGGCACTGCCCTGTTCGGCACAATGGCGACTTCCGGCTCGATAGATGGGTCATACTTTCAGGAAAACAATCCGTATCTGATTAATAATCGAGGCCATGGGTTAGCATATCCCACGGTCCATATTCTTCTTACGGGCTGACGGGCTCTCACGACTTGGACTACGACCCGACGACGGCCTGTAATAGCGACACATCATTAATTATTGTATTAGCAATCAAAAACTTACAGGGCTCATGATGACTTCCCCAAATGGAGGGACCGGGGCAAGGAAGCGTCTTATCCTAAACGCTTTCGTCGAAATGTGTGAGTGACGGCGTTTATATATGGGCTTCTAATTAATTACATATCCGACACACCACTGACATTGGGAACCCACATGTGCAGGCAGTGGACACCAGTCGCCAGGCCTCTGGAGACATCCAGACGACCAATCATGGAGGTTTACCGACATAGACCACTGGGTTGAGCTTGCAAAGTTGCTCGAGAAGGCCAATTTCCACGGCATCTTTATAGCTGATGTCCTCGGTATGGAACGCGGCAACCGTCATGCCCATAACGGAGTTGAAGCTGACACAGCAGCATTTCCCCAGGAGGCTATGATGTCTACAAACAGTCTTTAGATCCAGCCATCATATCTGGAGCCCAGTGGCCTGTGAACGAGCCCCTCGCAGTGGTTTCGGCCATGGCAGCTGCAACACAGAGCATTGGGTTCGGCGTGACGGTTTCTACAACCTACGAGCAGCCATATCATCTGGCCAGAAGACTGTCAACTGTCGATCACTTGACAAAAGGCCGGTGAGTTCATGGTGATGAGGACAGATCAAGAGAGTGCTCGAGTAGATATAGCTAACCACTTTGAGTCTCCCTGGACAGCCTCGGTTGGAATGTACGTCTCTTGCCCCAAAGCTCTAGAGGTATTGCCGCAAATTCCTACTGACCACACACTAGATCGTGACGAGCTACTTGGATTCGGCGGCACGGAACATGGGGCACACGCAGCAACCTCAGGTATGATGGCATCTCCCAATCATCACTCTGCTGCTGCTATGCTGTCTAATAACACTGCCGTTCAGCATGACGATCGCTACGCGCAAGCTGAGGAGTACATGACTGTCATGTACAAACTGTTTCAATCATCTTGGCGAGATGATGCCGTGAAATTAAACCGTGAGAAGGGCATCTACACGTCCCCTGACTTGGTAAGGCAAATCAATCATGAAGGCAAGTTCTTCAACGTGCCAGGGCCTCATATTGTCCAACCCAGCCCACAACGCACACCTCTTCTCTTGCAGGCAGGGACATCAAAGGCAGGCAAGGTGTTTGCGGCCCAACATGCCGAAGCCATTTTTGTTTCTGCGCATTCCCCTCAGGTGTGCGCTAAAAACATTGCCGAAGTACGACAACTCGCGCAGGACGAATTTGGCAGGGACCCGTCCAATCTAAAGGTGCTAGCGCTTGTGACGCCCATTCTCGGGAGGACTGAGGAAGAGGCGTTGGCCAAGTTGAAAGACTATAGCCAGTATGCGTCGCATGAAGGTGCCCTGGCGCTTTTTGCAGGCTGGACAGGCATCGACCTGGACAAATACGGGGATGACGAAGAGCTCCGTCAGGTCGAGAGCAACGCTGTAAAGTATGTATCCAGCGATAAACCCGCGGGACATTCTCTGAGCCGGTGTAGAGAAACATTCTGATGTGTTACAGGTCAACGGTTGAGGGGTACGCCCGATTCGCTCCAAAGAATTCCAAGTGGACCAAGCACACAGTCGCCGAACATATCAGCATCGGAGGCAATGGTCCCCTCTTAGTCGGGACGCCTGCCCAAGTGGCCGACGGTCTGGAAACGTGGGTGAAAGAGTCTGATGTTGATGGTTTCAACTTTGTAAGTATTGAAACGCGGGTCAACAATGCTAGGAAGGGAAACTCGCTAATGCTTCTGTAGGCCTATGTCCTCTTCCCGGATTCCTTTAAGGATATCATTGAGCTCCTCCTACCCGAGCTCAAGGCCCGCGGCATGTTCTGGGATGGCTACAGCGCCCAAGGGGGCACCTACAGGGAGAACTTTTACGGTTCGCCAGGACAGAAGGTGCCTCTGAGCGAGCATGTTGCATCGAAGTACCACTGGAAGTCTGGTGTTCCCGCAAGCGAGCATGCAATTCCGAAATAAGCATGCATCCGAGGCAGTAGTGAAGGAGCCGAGTAGTTGCAATCGATATTTTCTGGAACACACAACGTTGCATGGGCTTGCCTATCGGCGGGTTGTCACAAGTACAGTACATTAATTTGCTTGACATGACTCTCACCAGTCTCCACGCTCCATTGGCTGTGCAGGATCAGTTCGGTTCATATCGCATCACAAGCTGGATGACAGTTGACATGACTACATACATGCAGTATCCTGTGGCCTTGACGATAATTACAAGTTCGACTTCCCGCCCCGAAACATTACAGCTTGCTGCCCTTCCAAGGTGCGCTTCAGCTTGCATTGGTTTGTAAAACTGGGGTCCCATCTTCATGTTGGAAGTGCCGGCGTCTTGGCGAAATATTTCGGTGTCATGGTACTCCCGGAAGCCTGGGTGCAGCAGGGTGATACCTCCTAGGTGGTGCCTTAGGTTGTAGAAGGGCGAATGAGGGGGATAGTCCCTAAGCAGGCCTTAATATCATAGTTTAAAGAAATAACTTATGATGCCCACAGGTTTGGTGTGAATGCGAATAATACTTTAATTAGCTATGTACGTGCCCCAGCGCCCCATCCCCCAAGAGCCCACCCCTGAACCGCACCTCGGGATGTGAACTGTATATGTAGCACACCATATACTAGTGTCGCGTAGAGTGTCACATGTACAGATACAATTTCGTATATAATCGAATCGCCGTACTCACGGCGTGGTCACATGCATATATCCCTCCATAATTAGAGGGAGGTTCACTGTTGACCTTATGTCAGAATGGGAGACCTTGGTAGACCCTGTGGATGACCAGTCCCGAATATCTACTTAGTAGATTGCGGCTGTTCGCTTGAACGGCGGCCTCTGCCCCTCAGTTTGGAGTGACGCGAATGCTTTTGTCGGTTGGAGACGACGAATTGCAGATGTGTGTGTATCGAATGACGCTCCCTTTCAAGATTGCCCAGGCAGACTAGCTGGAGCCAGGCGGGGTAAAAACATCAGATCTTCTGAGCATAATAAAGTATGGCGCGGGCGGGTGAGCTCTCAACCTGAGGTTGCTTCGGACGTCTCTCACCCTTCAGACTCTCTCCCCACTCGCTGCTGTTCTTGTTGTTGTTGTCGCCAAACTCTTGAGCATCCCTTCAGTTTGTGAAAGAAGTCTCTCCTTCAGTCAAGGGGAAAAATCATATCCCGGATGATTACCTACTGCTAAGACTCGAAAGGGTTGAGAAATTACAAATACTACGCTCTCAAGTGCTCAGATTGTTGAAAACCCCTTTCCTTCCAAGGTTGTTCGGTTCCTCATTTGGTACTTAACTAGAGATTGCCTGTACTTCGAGATGGCTTCGACATCCTTACTGCAAAAGCTCGGCGAACTCAGCGCCGTCGACTGCGACACTCTCGACAGTGAAGGTAAGTGTTGACTACACCGCGTTCCTACATCATCTTCAACGGCTAGTGGCCTCCGAAAGGCATGAGCGTCACCGTGATATGACGACTGATATGTTAGCAGTGGCCAAGGACTTGGGTCCTTTCATAGACTGTACATCAAATCAGGTGCGCCATGGGACTCGAATACTATACTACCCGTGGAACAGACTCTGACGCACACTGCCGTTCCCAACAGGCCATTGCCTTCTTCGAGCTAGCCAAGACAGCCGTCGATGGCACCCCCGTCCATGAGAAGCTCATCAAGGAAAGCATACGAGATGCTCATTGGATGCTGAGCAAACAGCCCGAATCGACGCTCGAGGAGCTCGCGGTTGAGTTCATGATGGTCCGGCTGGCACTCGATATCGTACCGATCTTGTCGGGGTTTTCACACATCCAGACCAACCCACGTTGGTCTTATAACCTGCAAAAAACCATCAAGAATGCGGAGAGTAAGCTGTTCCCTGCCATATCCACACAGTCACATGTTGTTGGTGTCTGACGTATAATCAGGGATCGTCTCGATATTCAAGCATCTAGCACCATCGTACGACTCCAAGCGAGTCTGTATCAAGATTCCGGCAACATGGGAGGGTCTGCAGGCTTGCCGGGAACTCGAGAAGCGCGGTATTGCAACACTAGCGACTACATTGTTCTGCATGGAACAAGCTGCAATGGCGGCTGATGCGAATTGCACCTACATTGCGCCCTATGTGAACGAGTTAAAGGTGCACTTTGAAAAGGGGTACGTTAAGACCTAGCAGCTTGATATAGTCTCATCCCGTGTGGATCATCGAGCAGTCCTCATCGCCTAATACACAAATAGGGAGGCAGAGTAACTGACGCGCGACTTACAGATACGTCGATGAGAATAAAGCCTTTGATCTTTGTGGGCTTGCACAGCGGTACTACCGTAATATCAATGCACGAACTCGAGTTCTGCCAGCTTCTCTCACTTCCATCGACGATGTCTTGGTGTTGGCAGGCGTGGATCACATTACAGTCTCTCCACCACTGCTGACAGAGTTGGCTGCCACGCCCGCGCAAGGCTACAAGGGCGATATAGGTTCAGCCCTAAAGGCGGCTGGGAGCGCACCGGTGGATGGCAAAGACAAGTACGAGGCCATTCTCAAAGATGAGAGCGCTTGGCGACTTGCATTCACACGGAGTGAGGCCGGCAAGAGTGAAGGCAAGATTATCCAGGCCATTAACATCTTCAACGAGATGCAAAAGAATCTGGAAGCGATTGTAACGAAGATGGACACTGCAGCTTGAACTTTCAAGTCGATGAAGCTTGGAACCCCCCATAACAATACTTATGGCAGATATATAATCATCAATGTCTCGTGGGAGCAAAATACCCTCAACTCAAGTAGCTGCAATATGACGCATGTGTTTGTGGTTGTCTCACCGGGTGTGTGGTATGTCAAGAGGGGCGAGAAGAAGAAGAAGAGGGAGGAAGGAATGGAAAGCAAAAGGCTTAGAAGCCCCAGTCCTGTGGCAGAGACGTTAACCCATCTTCCAACGTCAATATAACTCACTCCTGTGCATGCAGTAGAGAGGTGTTCTGTTCATATTAGACACTACCACGGTATAAAGATAAGAAGCTCCAGATCCACTTCATAGATTTGTAGGGGGTATTCCGGACCATTGAAGCACTGTTCCAATGTAAGCCGCTCATCCTCTCAGCTCTCCGCGCGGGATGGTTAGTTAGCACAGTTCCCTCCTGAGAGGCCTGACCCGGGTTCCCCGATGTCAAACCCAAGGACATAATGAGAGGAACCAAGGCCTGTCAGTGACAGACCAAAGATAGCGGACGAACCAAACCTGCAGATCAGGGCAGACCTTGTGAAGGTTGATAAGTTGCACAGGCATGATTGGGCACCTGTCTGGGATTTCGGCCAGGAACAGCCAAGGCCCCACACACTGGCAATACCACAGTAAACCCGAGCTCCAGACAACCAGCCCTGCCCTGCCCTACCCTGCCCTGCCATGGCTGACTGCTGTGCTGCTCTTTATCAAGATGCCATCGATATCTACGTAGATATCGAGAACGATATCAGAGTCCTCGTAATCCTCGATGCCTCCCCTGCCTGGTGGAACCTTATCTACCACACTCTTACTCGATCGTAATGACGAACATTTGCTTTTGTTCCGAATCTATGGATCGGACCACCCCCTGGTAATTGTCTCTGAATGCCGCAACTTACAACAGAAGCACCATGCCATCTAACCTCATGCAGCTTCTCCTGCGGCAACCTTTCGTAGAAGCTGGAAGCACACACCCGACTCGAAGACACCAGTGTGAGCGCCTACATGCAGTTACTGTCAAGCCACGCACAGCTCGACTACGCCGTCAGCTCTGACTCTGTACTACCTCCTCCCCGACACCATTGTTTTGTTTTCTCTTCATCCTATTCGTCCTTAAGCCATACCCCCATGTCTATGTATTACCCCTGTTTGCCTCCGTGGCCAGGGCCCGCCGCTGCGAACCAAGTAACATAACGTAGCTCTGAGTGGGCAACTCTGCTCCCGGGTTCAGGATTATATACAACGGTTCAGCTCCTGCACGTTCTCGTCACACAGTCCTGCTCCATCTCTCCTCCTCTTCTCTCTTCTCCCTCCATCCGACCGTACCTTTGTGGCAGACAGTGACGACGTCGTGCCGCCCTCAAGATGCAGTTCAAGAAGCCTACCATAAACAAGGAGGGGGTGAAGAGGAGGTTCACGTCGGTCCACGCATGGGAGCTTCCAAGGGAGACCTCGACCATTGCGCCTGCTTACGTGCGGACGAACAGAGATATGGACCCGACGCCTCCTTCCGACCAAACGTGGACTATCTGGAGCATCATGGCCTACTGGGCCACCGACACCATCAACCTCGGGACCTGGGAAACGGCTTCATCCATCCTCGCCGTCGGTTTGTCATGGCGAGAGGCAATTCCATGCATGGTCGTCGGTACCTTCTGTGTCGCCGTTCCCATGGTCCTCAACGGTGCCATCGGTGCAAAGCTCCACGTCCCGTTTTCAGTCATCACTACAGGGTCCTTTGGCTACTACCTCCGATACTTCTGCGTCATCTCCCGAGCCATTCTGGCCATGTTCTGGCTCGGCATTCAGGGCGCCAACGGTGCACAATGCATCACTGTGATGCTGACAGCTTGGGCTCCGTCCTACGCCCATATCCCGAACCGGCTCCCTGCGAGCGCCGGAATCACAACCCAGGGCATGTGCTCATACTTTCTCTTTTGGATCATTCAGCTCCCACTGCTGCTTATCCACCCAACTAAGCTCCGTCCTATTTTCATCATCAAGCTCATCGGCGCGCCTGTCGCTGCAATCGCCACGATGGGCTGGTGTCTACACCAGGCTGGGGGAGGCGGTGACATCTGGAAGCTGCGCGCCGAGGTGGCCGGGACTGAATATGCCTGGCTCTGGCTGAGCTGTATGACTTCCGTTACGGGCTCGTGGGCGACGCTGGCTTGTAACATCCCGGACTTCACCCGGTACGCGCGCAGTGCCACTGGCCAATTCATCCAGTTGCCCTTCCTCCCTATCATCTTCACGGTGTGCGGTGTGCTGGGAATCGTCACGACCTCTTGCACCAGGGTCTTCACGGGCGAGTACCTATGGAACCCGCTGGATATCATCTCTCTTTGGCTTGACAACGGCCCTGGTGGAAGATGTGCAGCTTTCTTTGCGGCGCTTGCGTGGTACATTGCTCAGGTTGGCACCAACATCACAGCAAACTCGATCTCTGCCGCAAACGACCTGACCGTTCTTTTCCCGAAGTGGATCAACATCAAGAGAGGTTGTATGATAGCCGCGGTTATCTCGGCCTGGGTGATGGTTCCTTGGAAAATCCTTGCGTCTGCCGACACATTCCTGGCCTTCATGAGTGGCTATGCGGGTATGTATTCGCAGCTACCATCTTCTCAACCGCACCTTTGTACTGATTCGCGCCGCAGTCTTTCTAGCTCCTATTGCGGGTATCCTTACTGCCGACTATTGGCTTGTCAAGAAGCAACACTACGATATCCCCGGACTTTACGATCCCCGCGGCCGCTACCGCTTCTCCGGTCCAGTTCCGGGCTGCAACTGGCGTGCTTTTATCGCCTTCATCGTCCCTGTTGCACCTCTGCTGCCTGGACTCGCTCAGTCCATCGTGTCCAGCGGCGGCGACGCTGACGAGGTCCATGTTGACGCTGGAATCGAGAACCTGTACACATTCAACTGGTTGTTTGGGTTTGTTGTGTCCATCTTCCTCTACACGGCGCTGAGCTGGGCCGTACCAGATAAACAGACCTTGCTCAAGGGTACGATTTGGCACCTCGATGGTTTGGAGCACCCGATCGATGGTCAAGCGAGCGATGAAGAACACGGGCGAGTGGGATCCGGATCTGGGGGCAGTGACCAGAAAGTCATGCGAGATAGCGATGCGAAGCCCTTGTAAAGTCCGCTGGGATGGATTCGAAAAACAATGGCATTGAACACCGAAAATAAGATTTACGTAAACTGGTTGTTGCGTGGAATAGATCTCTTTGTCTTCTAAAACATGTACAGAGCTCGACAGAGTTGATATGTTCGGGGGCAGGAAGGTTTATAAATATTACATTGAGATTTACAGACCAGGTAGTGTTACCCAGGCTTGATTTTTTGTTTAAGCGCAAGGCTACCCGTTGTATGCGACCCCTGCTATCTCCGTAGAGAGGACCGAGAGTGTCCTGCCAGGCGAGAGCCTCCTTCAGGTGCCCAGGTGTCCGTGTCTGATATACAAGGGTCCCAAAAAAACCATGGACGTCGGGAAGGGGCCTTTCCAGATTCATCTATGCCTCGAAGAGATAATATAATTAGCAATGTACCTACCCTTGCCTTTCCAGCAGTAATTGATATATATCTATCTACCTTGATCAAGCCCATGTCCTCACCTATTTACCAACCACCTTAATCAAGTTGATATCTCACCCTGTTTAGTCTCTGGACTGTAATCATATAGTGGAAAGGGACACATTTGGCTCATGTGATTGGTAATTTATCAATACCCAAATACGTGGGCATGTTGTACTAATCACCTACAGGTACCTGGGTAGGTATAAGCGTGCGACGCATGTAGGTTAGGACACTGTACTGTACTGGAACACATGTGAACACGACTACCAAGATCCTACAGCTATCAGCATATCGCATAGATATGAGTTCAACTTGTCCTGGCTAACTTGGTGAAACTTGTGACGCTGTCACGGGTGGTGTGAAGGTCTCCTTATAATGCCCTTTTTTGTTAAGAATAGTACGTACGACCATACCCAGTGGAAAATTCGGGATCCCGTCCGCTCTCCCATAGACAAGCCGCTGAGGGCTGGATTAGTAGTTGGGTCGGTGACGACCAGCGAATACCCGGTGTTGTACGTTTTTGTTTACTAAACTTTTTGCTCCACCTCCCCCACTGGACGTCGAGGAGAGTCGGAATGTCGTTCCTGGAGCGGAGCTCTCCGTTGGACCCAGATATGATCTATCATATGAGTACAGGAAGAGCCAGCCACGTTGGTTCGCTCGCTCAAGTACATACACGTATTACATTTATCCTCGACGACTAATATATGAACATATGCATCGCCCGTTCCGCCGCTCGTTCGTATCTCTCTCGACAATTTCTATTGGCCAAGCCGAGTACTTGTCCTGGAGGAGCAGGCGTATGGGTTCAGTTTTCCAGGCTTATGTGAACACTCTGAGCCCATGGCTGTCCTGTCAAGTTGCTAGGAAATCACCACCCCAATTGGCGCGGTTTGGATTCAGCGATTAATGAATGAGTACATGTAGTTCACGCCAGAGTATTTCCCACCCTTCCCGAGGAACACCACATATGCTTCTAGCGGCTATCGCTATAATTGTCATGCCACGTGGCTGGCTGGTTTGGTAATACTACACTGGGAACGATATCGACTGGCCTGGACCCGGAATCGGAAAGTTCCTAATTCAACTTGACAAGCGCTTGAGTGATTGGGCTTCAAGTGAATTAGAACCGGCCGAGATTGATCATGGCGCCGGAAAGGACTTGCATTTCTGGCTCACGTTATTGGCCTCCTTCTGCGCGATTCAAGGAAACCCCGGAGACGGTCGCGGGAGGCTTTACCATGAAGAGTTGGTCCCCGGTAAGATTCCAGTGCAAGCTTGTACTGCTACTGATCGGTGTGTCCCGTGCGAGAATAATGGAGTCAGTGGGGCAGGGTTCTTGACCTCCTCCCTTGCCGAATCCTGATAAGGCTATTCGTGTAATGCATGTGGAGAATCACGCTGTATCTGCAACACTGTATTTTAGTAAATGGGTGTCGTCAACACCAAGACCTTGATAAGTCTTACAGAAAAATACTGGCGTTAAAGTCCAAGTACTTCATGAATTACATTCAGGTTCTCTGTCGGACGATGCTGCACCGGGTACTCAACCAGACAACATGGGCGTGTTATATTGACGCAGCACTCAGTGGGCCTTGGTCAACGGTCCGTGTAAGATTGGATGCGATGAGATCCTTTTCTTTTCCTTCGTGCTATTGTGGTGTTAGGCTCCAGCAAGGAAAGGCCCTAAACCAGCCAGTTCGACGCCATCCTTGACACGCTTGCGGCTTGGGCACCGAACGCGAGAGCATAGATTGTCTCCATATTTCCTCACTCACCTCTGTTCAACACTCATACATAGTATGTATTCGTTCTGGAATGAACTTCGCTGTTCGTGGGGCTGCGAAGAGGTACTCCTTCTCATCATAATAGACAGAGTCCCCCATAAGGAAAAACAAGCTCTAATGACTGACCTGTTGTTCAATACATAAGGAAATAGATGGGATGAGCATCGCTGACAATCAGGGATAGCCTGGCAAACAATTTCGAAATTCAAACAGCACACGTTCCACGTGTTCCACAGCCAAGGATGGCACAGTCCTTCATCTAAACATACTTAGATCCAAAAGGCAAGTGAGCCCTTTCCCGTTTTCTGGAAGGACAAAAATCCCCTCGAGAGACCCTGATCAAATTATTATCTGGGAGTTCAAGTCATACAATATCACATATGATCTCAACCCGCACTGCTATCAGGCCGTCGATCAGCGCCGAATACTATATCACTCATTCTTTTCTTATATATCTTTACCAACATTCGACCAAAGTCCCGTCCCGTGCCCCTGTCGGATCTGCGTCACTGCGCACATGAACCTCAAGAAGAAAAATGGAGCAATCAATGCCGAGTTCACGGAGAATGAGCACGAGATCAGTCCCCGAGAGTCTACAAACCACCATGAGCGGAAGCAACGAGACGTTAAAGGAGAAGGACCAGTCCATGTTCTTTCTCGAGATGAACCCATTTTCGCCGGTCACAGTTGTTTTCATACATATCATATTCAGTTGCCATCTCGAATGGAAACATGTATGGCCTAAGCTGCCCGAGTATCACCTGCTCGTACCAGACCTGCCTTGTCACTCGAAGTCCCGGCATGTGTGCCAAAAGCAAGACTTCACTATCGGCCTTTGTGCCGACCTGATCGCACAATTGATCCGCGACCACGCCCACGACGGCCGCGCTCATATCGTGGGTCTCTCGACTGGTGGTTATATAGCGATGGACCTGATCAGAAGGCATCCTGACGTTGTCAGGGATGCGATGATCTCAGGGGCATGGCCCCTGAGAGGAAAGCATCTTATCCCGACGCGACATCCTCGGCTGCTCTACGCTGGGCTATGGTCGATATTACGCTCGCCGGGATCAGTCTTCTTCAAAGTCTCCGGGTACAGCGGGGAATATCATAACCCTGGACTGCTGGATGAGATCAAACGAAATGGGAGCTCACGCCTCGCAAAAGCTGGGCTCGGTCAGACTGCAGACTGGCAAGACGACAAGATGGTGGAAGTTGGGGAGCGGGACATCAGAATATGCATGGTGTCAGGAGGGAAGCAGGACGATGTCAAGGGGGTCCGCGACGCTGCAAAGATGCTCAAAGAACAAAGTAAAGGCGGGCCAGGGATGGAGACACAAGCATATAATATACGCGATGCGATACATGCTTGGAATCTTCAACTTCCGCTAGTTTTTGCCAAGGGTATTCAGTGTTGGATAGAAAGGAAAAACATGCCAAAAGAGTATGAGATGATGCCTATATAGGCGGTCCTTCAATCAAGAACATTGAGAAACCTGCCAGTGTTCCCGCAGGATTGCAGAGCCGGCCAAAATTATCACACAAATCCAGGTTGATGTTCATATGCCTAGGTGTACCACACAGAGAGACAAGGGAACAATATTCAAACCAGACTCATTCTGGCAGACTGACAGTCAGGAGTCGCAAACACTCGGTCGTAGCTGGTCGGGCACTGACTGCCAGTGATATGCAAATGTGTTTCCCTCGGATACGTGAGACCGAATGGGGTGATTAATTTAGTTAGTAGTAGTTCCACACCTATAAATTGATGTGCTTTTCGCATAAGTATGCTATGATCACAGGTTGTTCGACACGATATTGGTGCCACAGAAATATCTGGGGATAATTACAGTATGCGTTTTGACAACCCCTTTCAAGTCCAGTGCAACTCCGGACTCATGTTTGTACCCGGGTAGTCTTGGAAACAGATGCCCAGATGCAAACTTTATTGATATGCCCAGAGAAGCCATCATATTTATTAAGTTGCAAGTTGCGTAGGCGGTGGTCTAGATAAGCTTGGACAAGGGGGCACCGCAATGTGGGGGAACAAGGACGACATCGGTGATGTCTCGGCTTCTGGCAAGGATAATATAGATACAGCAACGCACTGCAGATCTATCTATCTGATTACCTGACAGTCTAATCATTAGTATTTCGAGAGGGGAAAGAGTGCAACTCGAGAATACCGACTGGCCTGGTCTCGTCACCTGGTCATCTCTATTATCTCTATCAGCTGATGGTAATTGATAGCATCCTACTCGACGAACGTCTGCATGATGCAGGCAGGCAGTCCTCCTCCGTTAACGGATCCGTCCTGCCATTCAGCCACAGCCCCGGCCACTGCCGAGAGATAGAGAACAGGCCAGGCTTTACAAGATCCGGGGAATCATGTCGAGTAGTTACATCACCTGTCCACTTCCCACGCCCTGTTTAACGTGTACCCGGGTGCTCATCACGGGAGCTAGCTTTCCTAGCTCTCCACGTATCTCGTCTTATCGTTGCGGGGTCTTCTATCTGAAGAATGACAACTATCTCCGTATCGGATGTGTATCATCTAGTGCCATATCTAGTGCCATCCTCATCATGGACCAGTCACTATCGTCCGTGGATTATCTCGGAGACAGCTCGGGGCTTGTTGCCATACAGGAAGCTGTTGGGCTGCACTGAGCTGTCAAGCTCAAATAAGTAACCAGCTAGCCTTCTTCCCAAGAACCTATTCCGCTATCTTCAATAACTCTTCGAACTTATCTGAACGAGACTCTTAGGACCAACACATTGCTGTTGCGTTGTTTCAAGCAGTGCCGCCATGGCGATCGACCATCTGCTCTTCGCAGGCACTCGGCCCCTACCCTACGCCGCTTGCGTTCTGATATTGGCTCTGCTCGGCTTGGGAATTCACCTCGCTCGAAGGAAGACTGCCACCTCCCCCAAGGATGTATCTGGCACAGTTGAGAAGCAACCATGGGTTCTCCAGTTTCCACCTTCACGGCGCCACACGTTGGCGGATTTGAAGCTGAAGGGCTCATCTGCCCCATACACCACGCCAGCACCCGAGGTCCTCCGCCGACGTGCAGTACCTTCGTCGTGTACGGCAAATTGGAATCGAGATGATCTGTTTACACCCACTGGTTTCTCTACACAAGATATCCGAGCTCTGGGGAGATTCCCAGACTACTCTGTTCTGACCGGCGTGCCGCATCCTCAACCCTATGGCTCCCATCACGACATCAAGACGGCCATCTTCAGGCCTTTCCGTCCCTTCAGGTGGAATTACCACCAGACAATGGGTTAGTATATACAGTTGCAAGGAAAAAGTTCAGAGGTTCACTAATCCTAGTGTACAGCTCATTACAAATTCGACCCTGACTGGTGGGTTGAGCTCGATAAGAGCTACCACACTATCATGGCTCAACGGCAGGAGCTGATCAAGAAATATGGCGACCTTGTCTACTTCACCGACCCAGGCTCAGAGTTGGCCTGCCGGGAACTCATGGAGATGCTGGTCCAGTTCATCTGCAAGCGATACCCCCAGTACTTCAGCCTGGAGAACGACAATACCATCCTCATCAACCGTCTGCTTAACACCAGGACAGATCTCGTCAGCACACCTCCACTCAAGGTGGTATCAGAAAACATTCCTGAGGACTATGCGATGGTATTTCGGAACGAGGATGACGGCTTCTACTACCTTCGTGCTGCCATGGTGTGCTCGTCTGTCGGGTGGGACATCGGCATGAACCGCGGAAAACAACTGCGTCGCATCCACGACCACGTGCCAGATTACGCCGAGAAGATGGCCTTCAGTATGGACCGGTTCTTTGCCAAAATGGGAGTCGACCAGCCCATTCAGCGATGTAGTTGGAGCCTGGAGGACCACGCCCCCCTCTTCAGCAGTCCTCGTATGACAGAGAACTGGGAGCGCAGTGCTTTTGCCGGCAACAAGGAGGCTCTCACGATGGACCAAATCAAGCTGAGATGTGATTACCAGACGCTACGGAGGCTGCCCCTGAGTGGAGCAGTCGTGTTCAACTTCAAGGCTGCCTTCACACCCATCACTGAATTTAGGGAGGAGCCATACGTGCCGGCTATCTTGGCGAAGGTTTTGGAGGAGGGAAAGAAGAACTTGATCGATTACAAGACTGTGGATCATGTAAAGGATCTCACGATTGAGACTTGCAAGGTGTGGGCACAAGAGCAGGTTGAGAAGGGCATGGTGCCAGCGGACTGGGAGGTTGGGACGCTGAAGGAGAGCCCCTTTTTCCCCGGATGGGAAGAGAAGTGGCACGCTCAGCAGGGCTTTTGAGGACTTGGTTGCGAAGGATCCTGCAGAAATGTCCAGACATTACCAGCCGGGAGTTGTGCTTTGAAGTGCAAACAAGATGCCGGAATGTTGTCAACGAGATGGAGGCATGGACAATTTGTCTATATGTACTTTATAGCGAGGGAAAAAGGCTGGGACTGTGTGCATGGCATCGCGTTCTATAATAATTTCAACGTTCTTCATGATCTAATTCATTGTAGCAAGTCTCGAGCATACAATTCTCCGTTTGAACGGCACCTTACCACGAGCGTCCACTGCTTTGCTCAGACAGTCGGATACTGGCCGAGAACCGGGTCTCGTAACGTTGGGAAATCCTTTTGCTCTTGATCTCTGATCTGGTTCAGACCCAGAATTCTCGGTATTCTAATATGTACGCGCGCCCTGGCGCCGCAGAGATGCAGCTATTGTGAAGCCGTTAGTGTCAAAGCTGGAAGTCAAGCTAATGGCAGCCTAGAGGTCTCGTCTTCCTTCAATTAGAATGGTGCTGCCGAGTGGATCTCTTGTTACTTTCTCTTCTCTTTCTATCAGGTCCGAGACTCACCTCGTCACTCATTCTCAAGCATCGTGTCTCGAAAAGCCGTTGCATCTCGAGCACCAGTCACACTCATCTTCAAAAAGAAGAAACTTACCCAAAATGTCTCGCCTCTCACATCCGCTTTTCTTGGTGCCGTCCTCACAACCTCCTCGGCTGTTCGTGCTTGGAGTGGCATCGAAATCGCCAACACCGTTCAAGATGACACGGCAACCACCATATCAGTCGACATCGACAGCAAAGCCGCCGGCTACATGATTTATCTGGCTACCACTCCTCCAGGTTGGGGTACCGGGCCCGTCTATTGGCTTGTCAACTACACCAATACTTCCGTAACAACCGTCGACGTGACGATCCCGGCCTCCGTTGTCCCTGATGGATCTGTGCTCTCGTTGGCCTAATCCAAGTTTGAAATTTCCGATGACTACAAGACCGGCTCTGCCACCGCTTCTACCACTGAAGGGTCAATGACACCAGAGACTACACTGTCGTCTTCATCTGCAAGGGCAACACCACTTCGCCATCTTCATCAGCTTCAGAAACCGCTTCCACGCAATCGACATCATCCGCAGCATCGAGCACGTCCACGGTGGCAGCAAGCTCTGCAAACCGTATCAGCCTGACTGCCACTGTCTCAAGGGTGTGCTCTATTGGTATGTTTACTTCAGATATAGCTTCGAACCTACGGAAAAATGTCAGTCAGGATCAGCCAATGATCATGCTGCCTAGACAACGGGGTCATATAGATAGCCATACTTGATTTCAAAACCTAGTATACGCCACATGTACCACAAATGAGGGAAAATGTTTACAATTCAACGGACATTAAGATCGAAATATCACGGGTTTACGATGGGAGGGCATCGAGTCACTGGATGGGACACGTGTTGTGATGTCTAGTCCTGTATCTAGACTGCCCCAGCTGATGATAACCACTTCCGAAGTGATCCTCTGAGATCTTCTTCCGGTAGCTCGAGCAACTTGTTGGCCAGCTCATCCGCCGGTACAGGGTGCCCCTCGCCGTCACGGTATAGGTGCACCCCCAGCAGTTCAATGAACGCGCTGAAGTCACCATTGGCCAACTTCTCCTCGCCCCGCTTCTGTAGGTCTTGTGTGCTTACATGGTCCACAGTCCACTTAGATCCAGTCTCATCCTCAACGATCTGTAGAATCTGATTGAGTGTAGGCTGGAAGGATGCGACAGAGAGATATTTGTTTGCCGTCTCGTCGGGATGCTTCAGGATGGATGCAACGGCCTTCGCGATCAAGCCAGCGTTGGTAGTCTGGAAAGGTTCATTTCCGGAGTCGCAGATAGTTGCTCTCTTTGCCTTTGAGTCGAAGCCGAAGATTCCCAGCTCCAAGTTCTGAGAAGATGTCAGTGATGAACTAAAGTAAAGTCCCAGTATAGGTCTCAGAGAGAGGACCTACGAGATCAAAGAACAGTCCACTAGACAAGCCAGTCCAACTGAACTTATTGTCCTCCTCCGCCTTCTTCTGCAATTCATCCACCAGCTTCGTCTTTCCCGCCAGGATCTTGCCAATCGGTAGACCCTGAAGCTTGCGGCTGTTGATGCCAAACTCGGACGGGATAAAGCGCTTCACGCCAGCGGCGTACGCAGCATCTGCGAGCTTCTGCTGTTGCGGGCCAACGGCAGAAGTGGCTATAGCCGACACGACGGCATCCTCCCCTGTCAAGGCGGCCTTCAGTGATTCCAGGTCATCGTAGTCCACGTTCTTCACGGTTGCACCCTTGGGCACTCCATCTTGTTTGTGGCCGCGGGATAGTACGGACACTTGGAAGCCTTGGTCGACAAGCTCCCTGACGATATACTTGCCCAGGCTGCCGGTGCCCTAGATACCGGATGTAATGGTTAGCGAATCGTGTTACCAAACGTTGAGGTATTATACAAAGACGAGACTTGGACATGGCAACAAGAAAGGTTGGTAAGAAAATGTGTATGTCCACGGGTGGTGGCACGTGCTCACTTACACCAACAACGGCAACGTGACGGATGTGGATGAGAGACATTCTTCAGACAACAGAACTTCGCAGCAGATTTTTCTGTACTGTCTCAACTATCATACCTATAATTACAGTCTGAGCGAAGGTTTAAATACTTGAAGTCGGCTTCGGATGGATGATATTGAGAACCTATGGCGTGCGACCAATACCGCATACCGCATAGTCTGGTGAAACTGCCTTTCAACCCCCCCGCTGTTTTAACTTCTGATGCTCGGTAATCAGCCTCGTTTAACGTCGTTAGACTTTATAGGTCACTCTGGGATCCACACCACCTCCACAACAACAGGGGCCCTTGGATAATTCATATCGGATTAACGATAAGTCTAAATCCGGCTGATCCGGATATAAATGCTACTGAAGGGTATGCGGTAATACGAAGTACATATGACGTGCTCAGCTCCCGAAGTGGAGGTGGGCTGCTCCTCCATTGGCAATACACATGTGATTATGCGGCTAGAGGAGGAGAACTTGGTAATCAAAAGTATGTTGGTCAAATATTAGCTGATGAATGACATCTACAGGAATATTAGGATCACCCGGAGAGCACACGCTGTCAGCCGACTAGAGACAAGAAGTACCTAGGTAGTAACTACCGGTATCATTAAATACGGTACATCTTCAAGTAGTCCGAGGCGAACCGGCAACATGAACTCAGGCATTATATATTACCCGCAAAAGGGATCGGAACGCACCTCGACGTTTCAGACAACGCCCAGTGCCAGCTGACCCTCTTAGAGCCACTCCCCAGTCCAGCCCGGAACTAACACATCTCTCACACTAGGTAAAACAGCCTGCACCAAGGTAGGTCAAGATCGTATTGATCATCGAGACGGTCTTTGGCAGCCCCTAGAGGGTTTGCTCAAGCATACCATCGTCCTTCCTCGGGTGGCACAACCTCTTGTTCCACAACACCAAAGCTTAGATGTCCAACATCCTCTTGAAAATTCTTGAAATCATCGTAGAAGTCTGGTGTCATCTTGACAACACCCCATCTCAGTTTCCTCCGGGCTAAACGCTCTCTCGCCATAACCCCAAGGATAGCGTCATCCTCTGAACTTAACTCGGCTGTGATATTATTTTGAGGCTGCTCTGGGCCATCGATGTGGCGTTGGTAGCAGCAGGCGATATGAGGTTCTGCATTTCCATCTCATCTTGCAATCCACCCCTCCCTATCGGCTCGAGGTTCTCGCTACTGGAGGGCAGCAAAGATGGCGCATATACGCGAGACGGACCTGGGGACTGAGAGGCTGAGAGCAGAGACACGTGGCAGGCCGCAGAAATAATCATCGAGTTTGCGCGGGCGATGACCATTTCTCCCTCGAATTTTCTTCGGCTCAAAAATACTGGAGTGGTGGTAAGAAACAGCGCGATGCCAAAGACAAGCAAGATAGCGCTGCTTGAAAAGCCGATGCCGATGAAAGAGTCTTCTGATAGGCCATAGCTATTAGGACCCACGGCATTCTCTGTCGAATAGAAGCCCCCCTCAATGACAGAGATGTAGATAGTATTCGATACAAGCCAGTGTAGCAGAATGCTTATGACCAGGAGAGGGATACTATATCGGTATGGCAGTTGCAGTCTGTAGGTTGAATGCTGTTCGCCAAGAGGGGAAGTAACTCGTAAAGGTTGATAATCGATACTGAAGGCATTCCACTCTTTCTCTGCCTGGAGACGGGTGAATAGGCTGTTGTACGCAAAATAGCCGAGTGTAAGGGCTAGTTGTGGCAAGTTGGCCGTGACAATTGCAATGATCATGCTCCCCTGCGTGAAAATTGGGCCGGTGAGCAAACCCCCACTCTGTAGACTGCTTTCATGTCCAAAGAGTGTTTTTCTAGGGGTGAAACGTTAACCTCTAGCGGTGAATCTGGAACTTGGATGAATTTACTTACCCGCTTAAGGGTTCAGCGTCTAGAGCCAATGCCATGAGAGCTGCTACGATGCTCAAAATAACTGCGAGAAGCAGATATGTCCGGGCCCAGGCCCTTTTAGGGACTGCCGATGCCATGTTTCTCTGTTTTCTTTTCCACTGCCGTGGTCCGGGTACCAGGGACGTGTTCCGCTCGCTTATGGTACAACTGTCAAGTGTTGCAGGATCGGTACGAATGATGAACGACTCGATCGCATCTCCGATAGTCATAAGCGGATTGTCTGATAATTTCGAAACCACGAGGACACAGAGGCCAGTCTTGACAATAAGGCAGACTGTGGTCACTACGAGAAGCGTGTTCATCAGACCAACCTTGCAAACAGGTTCTTGGGTTCGAGCCATGCAGTATCGCACGTTGAGGATGGCCAAGTCGTCGCTCAGATAGTCCGGCCGGCCTGGCTGACTATCTGATGACACCCGGGCGTAGTTAGGTAACACAGGTACCGTCCACTGAAAGGTCCAATTCTGTGCGGTGCTAGGAAGTTTTGCTGTACCGTCAACTATTGACGAATCTTCGGTTCCGTTAAGGTAGGATGTAAGACCTAAAGGCCCTGTGCACCAATTCTCACCCGCTGGAGCCACATATCAATCCTCGGCGGCAAACCCGATTTGAATTTGGCTTTGGCAGAGTCCTGAGTACCATAAGGAATTTGGCTCGGACACCGGTATATATGCGCCCCAAGCGGTGGTATAGTTGGGTTCATGCGTAGTAGACCCAATGGAGATCCCGGACATATTGTATAGATCGTTTAAAACCCTTGACACTCGATAGTCAGTAGCTTTCTATTCAGAGATGCCTCACTCCACCCAGGACAGCAAAGTCTGCAACTCCAAATCGAGCACAGGAGGGACTAAGAAAAGATCTTGAGTATACTCACCAACCTTCGTACCCCTCCGGCTCGCCCTGGGTGTCCAGAACCATAACAAGGTCGTGGTATCGACGTCGTCCTTGACAGGTCTGATACTCTATCCTGTAATCTCCCGCCGATATATTATTCCAATTGCCTCCAGCTGCCGCCGCCGCCGATATATTCTTTTCCACAATTGATTGGGAATCATTGTAAAAATTAAATATCGAATTCGAGACGGGAGAGTAAGCCCCCATTCCATAAGGAAAAAAGCCAGGCGAACCTTTACGGTCTGTCCCGAGAGCATCAACCCCAGCCCATAGAAGTCCAGCTCCCGGACCGTAGTGATTGCCACCTCGCAAGAAGGATTCGGAGGCCATAGTATGCCACCACTGACCTCCTTGGTAGTCAGTCTCAAAAACGGCCGAGTTAGAAAGGAGGTGGATGGGTATTGAGCTGAGGTTGAAGAGCACCCAGGCGAGGGTTTCAAACATAGAGGCATGGAAGGCGTTCCCAATCGATGGTACGCCAATCTCAAGCCAGCGATTCTTCATATGTGCGCGGTCAACCTCCTTTCTTGTCGGTGCGTTGAGTACTTGCATAAAGAAGTTTGACGAGGCGATGACAAGAGTGGATGATATATTGAGGAGAAGGTGTAGAAATAAGTTGAGGTATGAGCTCCTGGTGCAGCTGCCGCTGAAGAAAGTCAACGACTTCGTTAAACTGCCTGTCGTAGCAGAGACCCAGACCAGAAGGCAGATAAGCAGTGCAGCTACCGTCCCCACGGCGATGTTATTCACAACAGCAGCCCGTCTCCATCCTGATTTTGGTAGTCCAAACAAGCCCATGGTAACGAAATGTGGAATAATACAAAATGAAACCGACGGGAGGATACAAGAGGCGGTGAATGGGGGAGGAGCGGCTAATATCTATATATGTACTTGAGTAATCAAATAGTCCGAGGAGCTCGCTCAGGGTAGAAATAGGTTTGTGGCCTGCTTAGGGGCTGAAACGCACGATGTGCGGTGTGACCATAATGCAGCCACTCAACGTCTCTAAATGCTGAAGGATTATTTGGTGCTGTACAACCCACAAGATAGCCAAGTAAAAGATAGGGGGGCTATCCATTGGTATACATCAAGGCGAGCTTCCAGGTCTCGGGAAGCCATCGTGGGATATGAACATAAGTAAATCTCACATCTGAACTTTCTGTCAGGATCTTAATATTGTGCCAGCACACGGAGTTGACTTGCAACAGGTTCAATATACGCCTAACAGAGCAACCTCCCCGGGGGTTCTCCCTCCAGATGTGCTGTTCCTTGACTTTTCATATCTTCCTCGATTGGGCATATCAGAACGATTGTTGAAGCACTGCCGCCTACGCATTAATAGGTGGGAATATGGGTCAACTGGTAATTGAGTGCTAGTAGGTACCCTCTACGAACCTGCTTCTATGTACTCTGCGAGCTGAAGTACCAGTAAGCAGTAGCCTCAGCCTGAAACATCAATCTCGGTTGGCCAAGTGCCCCTGGGTATACCACCCATAATTTACTTCCCAAGTCTCTCAGCCACCATCGTCTCGCTGTTGCATATTAAACGCCACCCAATTTCCCTTCCCTCCCCCAGGGGTATCATAACATACCTGTTCAACGAAGCTGGAGGTATGTACCACGTTTGCCGGCTTGGTAATCATATCTCTGTCCAGCGGTCTTGGCCACTGGTACCTCCAAGCCTGTGAACAAGGCTGTTGGAACGCTTAGGCAGTAATCGGTTGATGTGGGTTACACCTGGGCTCAGCGTAGGCAAGAATCTCACGACTCCCGATGTGTCTGTATTGAACATAGAGTAGTCATGGTAGCAGAACCAAAGAAGATGACGGTGGAGCTTGAGTGAGAGTTAAATAGGCTGTGGTGTATGCTAGTGTCGTTGCGGCGGATGAGAGACCACTTCTTTGCACATGTGCCTCGCGGATTCTCTTGCGGGATGATAATTGGTGACAATGGCCTTGACAATTATCAAAATGGGCATTCATAGAATCGTGGGTGAAATTTCGACGGGTTTGTCTTCAAGTATCACCACGTATTCCCAGGTGGCAGACGACTTGAAATGCCATATCTCCAGTCCAACTCCCAGCTATCAGCTCCAGCGGCCACCACCGCGATATAAAGCAGAAGTTGACAGCCACGAAACGGACTGGACTCATCAGACTGGCATCGGTTACGTGTTGAGTAATAATCAAAAGCGGAACCCAGGCGGGTTTTCATTTCATAGGACACAGCTTCAATGTTGCGTCACTAGACCTCAGAGTAAGTCAACAATTCTTCATGATCGTGCATACTCTATGGAACCATCCCAGGGCCCTACCAATACCAGCGCAATACCAGAGACTCCTTCGCCCCTGAACATCCACATGTAACAAGTATGCGCCAACTCAGACAAGAAGCTCTAGAATCCCCTTCCAACAGCTGCTAATCACTTCTTGCTTCCCTGGTACCCGGAAGAGGACCTGTCGCCGCCGGGGTTGGTATAGGTCGAACCACCATTGCCGTTGTTGTAGTAGGTCTGGCTGCCCCGTCAGTCAACTTCCACACAGCAATCAAGCATAGAGAGATGATGGGGGGGGGGGGGGAAGAGGAAACCCAAGTAAAGTGAAGCAGGGAACTTACGGAGCCATTGGGGTTGGAGTAGTAGTACGAGCCGTCCCTAATCAAGCCAGTTAGTATACTTTTGTTCGTGAGGAGGGGAGACTGAGATGGGCTCAGAACGAGACCTACTGGTTCGAGTAGTGGTAAGAGTTGGAAGTGGTGGCATCGCTGCCGTAATCGCGGGCACAGTAGTGGTTGCCCTAAGGGAAAGGCAACTTAGCTATCAATCCAGAATTGTGGGAGGGGGGGACCTGTATCTTTCTGGGTATACCTCGTTGTTGTAGCCGGAGCTCTTGTAGGTGTAGCCTTTGTCAGACATGGTGATGTGATGGGTGGACTCAATGTTTACAATTTCAAGATTCTGATCAGAGAGGGCGAGAATGGAGGAGGAAAAGAAGGAAGCTATCAGCTTGAGGAGGTCCAGTGGGTATTTGAGGAGACTGGAGAGTGCCCCAGATTGGGTGGGGGATGGCGTGAGGCCTGAGGCTAATTATCGTTTGCGGGGAGGACCCGTTTGCATGAGCGCAATGATAATGTTTTCCCAGACTTGCTCTTTCCTTTACTGATGCCTGATAAGATTGTGTGTAGTGTACATACAGATCCGTAGTAGCAATCACACGTGTGACGAGTGATTTCCTGCATGCGTGTTCCAGTTTGGTCAAATCGCCGCTGCCTCTTCAAGCCCATCACCTAACTTCCTCCCAGCTTCATTTTGCTTTGGATCGATCGACCGCACACACACACAACGTCACCCGATGTTGATCTGCTTCTCGTACCTCACAAACGAGATGGACCGTTTGAGCGGCTTGGTCGCATTCTTGGTATTGTGTCTATTGCTCTATAGGCTCTATAGGTGCCAACGTCTATGGGATCATGCGCTCAGTGAAAATGCATGGCAAAAGGCGAAGCGAGCAAACGGGATTAATTACCCCCACTGCATCTCAGGTGCTCCAGATGTTGCCGCATCCTCGTGCTCGGCCAGGAACTTCTCCGCCTCGAGAGCCGCCATACAGCCGGATCCTGAACCAGTGTTAGCGAGAGTCGTGAAGAATTTGAAGGGGAGGGGGGGGTGGGTTTGGTATTGCCCCGGGAATCACGTACCTGCGCTAGTAATAGCCTGCCTGTACCTCTTATCTTGAACATCACCAGCAGCATAGACACCCTCGATGTTGGTCAGGGGAGTGCCGGGCTTGGTGACGATGTACCCGTCGGCATCGGTGTCGACCTGGCCCTTGATGAGGGTAGATGCCGGGTCATGGCCAATGGCGTAGAACAGACCGTTCGCCTCGAGGGTCTCCTCCTCGCCGGTCTTGATGTTCTTCACAACCAGCTGGCTCATCAGACCCTTGTCATCGCCCTTGATCTCGACACCAACCGAGTTCCACTTGATAGTGACGTCCTTGTGGTTCTGGAGTCTCTTGGCCATGATGTTGCTGGCGCGAAGGGCTTCCCTGCGGACAAGGACGGTGACGTGGCTGGCGTATTTGGTCAGGAACATGGCCTCCTCGGCGGCAGAGTCACCACCTCCAATGACGACCAGGGGCTTCTTCCTGAAGATGGGAGCAGCACCATCACACACGGCGCATGCGGAGACACCGTTGTTCCAGTATTTGTCCTCGCCGGGGAGGTTCAGACGGCGTGCAGTCGCACCGGTCGCAAGAATGACAGTGTCGGCGGTGTGCTCGGTATCAGGGTCCCACTCGGTCGAGAACTTGAAGGGCCTCTTGGAGAGGTCCAGCTTGGCGACAGTCTCGCTGATGATCTTGGTGCCGAAGCGCTCGGACTGCTTGCGCATAGCATCCATGAGCTCACCACCCATTATACCGTCGGGGAAGCCGGGGAAGTTCTCGATATCGGTAGTGGTGGTGAGCTGGCCACCGGCAGCAATTCCATTGGCCATGAAGCCTTCGTAGAGGGTGGGCTCGAGGTTGGCTCGTGCCAGATAGATGGCGGCAGTATGGGCAGCGGGCCCAGAGCCGATAACTGTAAAGAAGTTGGCATGTCAGATATAGATGTACACGTCTCGTCTCGTAACAGCCCCCAGGAGGCACGGCACGGAACAGGAGGAGGAGAACGTACCGAGAACCTGGCTGTGAGTGCTCATCTTGGACGAGGCTAAATTATGTAGATCGGATGAAAGGCGCGACTGTGTCTTGAAGCCTGTAGAAGTAGTAGCAGCAGCAAGGGCGGCTACGGACAGACTGGTTGCACTGAGGCGGAAAGGACGCGTAAAGTACTTGAAAGACAGCTTGACGGTGTTCAAGGGGTTTATTGATGGTGGGTTGCAAAGTAGGAGGGCAGGAAGGAGGGATGGCGGGGTGATTGATAAGAACGAAGTATTTATGCGAGTGCGGCTTGAATCGGACGGGGTGGAGATTCTGATGGGAGGCGATCTGCTGGTGTAAGATTTGTAAGAAGTTGTATCAATGTACCTAGGTAAGTTTAAAAAATAATAATAGTGGACCACGGGCACGGGTATCGGGCAATTATCTTTTACTCACTACTATGTACTGTATCTAGAGATTGTTGATGATGAATTTCCCTCTCTCTGCGGCGAAGTTTCGGGTTTTGAATTGATTTGGAAGAGGCATCAATCAATCCAGATGAACTGTTGGTCCAAGTCTTCTCAGCCTGTCAGCCTGTCAGCCTCTCTGTTGTGCCGCCGCCGCCGATCTACGGCCTTCTATTGAACCCCACCATGACATGACCACATTGATTTTCCTGCAGGATTATTCAGCAGATGGATAAGATAAGATAGGATACGATAAACATCGGGTTAGGGTAAGATAAGCTTAATCCCGTTCTCAGCTCCAGTCCAGTCAATGGTCAATCAATTCCAAAAGGGGAGCTTCAGGAGGAGCTTCAGGAAGAGCTTCCTTCCTCTTGCTTAGAACAAGCACATCACCGACCAACCAACCAACCAACCAACAAACAAACCTGTACGATTCTACATATCACCAGCTAGTTTTGAAGACAAACGTAGCCGATACCATTCATCCCAGCCATCAGGTTCAGCAGCCACAGGCACACACATCAACGGACCAACCAACCGCGACCATGGCGCCATCTGCCGCCGCGACAGCAACCTCGATGCTGTCGCAAAGGATGCTCGCCAAAACAACCCCCCCGTCCCCTCCGACCTTCTCCTTCACCCCCTTCCTCCAAAACACCTACCTCCACAGCCTCCCCGCCGACCGACCAATATGCAGGGCCTACACCAACGGCCACTGCCCCCTCGGCACCCGCTGCCCCGACCGACACGTCTCCTCCACCAACAACAACGTCGCGAAACAGGACGGCGGCTTCGGCCACGCCTTCAACTCGCTCGTCTGCAAGCATTGGCTGAGGGGCCTGTGCAAGAAGGGCGAGTCCTGCGAGTTCTTGCACGAGTTCAACCTGCGCAAGATGCCCGAGTGCAATTTCTTCCTGAGGAACGGCTTCTGCTCTAACGGCGACGAGTGCCTGTACCTACACATCGACCCTCAGAGCAAGCTGCCGCCTTGTCCACATTACGACAAGGGCTTCTGCCCATTGGGTCCACGGTGTGCCAAGAAACATGTGCGCAAGAAGCTGTGCCCGTATTTCCTGGCTGGCTTCTGTCCAGATGGCCCGGAATGCAAACAGGGTGCGCATCCGAAATGGAAAAAGGACCTGGAGAAGCCTACCGTCAAGGTGGAGAAGAAGGAGGATGACGATGGCATTCAAAGCAAAAGGGATTACTTTGACGACGAGGACGACGGCTCCTTCAGGGATCGTGGTGATAGGGACCGCGATCGGGATAGGGACAGAGACCGTGGGCATGATCGTGGGGGTCACCAAGGGAGATACGGTGGCCGCGGTGGACGATGGAGAGGCAGGGGAGGTCGGCGTGGCGCTGGTGGCGGTGGCGGCGGGAGACATTAAGGAAAATGAAAAGGAAAAAACAGGGGCTGCAGATCGAGGGCGTTCTTTTGGGAAGACATATTCGTATGGTATGTATGGTAAGGGCAAGGAGTCCGGGCGATTCGTGATACCAATTCAGGCGCAACTTTTCGACTTGACTACCAAAGTATTCCAGCCGATTCAACCAATGGCAAGGAAATGCTGCATAGTCTTCAACTGCGCCATATGCACGCACCACTGCTATGGGGGAATGTTCCTCGGAATGACTCTACCAAGGGCAGGTCTTACAGCGACATCCACCGCCAAGCCAAAATACAAGAACTGGACTATCCTCAATATGCCACAGTTCAAGATGAGTGAGTTGGAGGCGAATGCATAGAGCTCAAGTCTAGATGAGTGTTGACTTAGAGACACTATTGAATTCAGGCTGAACAAGGTAAAGCATACGTGTATATTTTATACCGGTGTGTGATGTACGTCGAGTGCTTTTACTGTGGTATTCGTCTGCCAGCATTGCCGCCCGGCTCATGAGGACGCAGTCCTCAGCCGGAAGCCGTCAGTGCAGCACCTAATAGATAATGCCCATGTTTTACCGAAAACGAGATGATGTGATATCGGTGGAAAAAATTACTGATAAGGATCGAAGCACGTCCGGTCTAGGGGCGGTGAAGTATATGTACCGCGTACATAAGTTTTGCGAGCATTCAACGTTGAGGCTCCGCAGTAGAAATGGGGCCTTTTTTTTTAGGTCCCGGATCCGTACAGTAAGTAGCCTGAATAGTACATACTTAGCACTTTGGGATAAATCAGAGTTTCAAGGACAGGGGATTGACAGGGATTGTCAAGGGCCCGAGGATTCAATCCTTTTTTGTCACCCCGTCGCAACTATCTTTCTTTGGGCAAAACTAGATAGGTAGAGTATAGGAGTACAGTACAGTAAAACGGTATACCAACCGTAGTACAGCACATCTATATCTTTCCCCCTCCATCCACTCGTCCTCGACTTCTGACCGGAACGTGCACTAGAGAAGCTAGGAGGCTCACAAATGCACTTCTCCTCCAATAAGCACCCAATCCAGACCACCCTCTGTGGTTATTGACGGCTGCTGTTATGATACCACAACCTTCCGCCTCCAGCTACCAGCTTCCCCCGACCCGACTCAACCTCACCCAGCCGGTGATGCTCCTCACCCGCTTCAGGACTCCTGACCTGACCCCCCGCGATCCCTGCTCTGCTGTTGTTGCTGCTGCTGCTGTTGTTGTTGCTGGTGGTCTTGACGGACCATGGCTCGTCGAAGAGGCTGGAGCCCACGCTGGAGCGCAGACTTCCTCGTCGACCACCCCCAAGCCGCCCAACTGCTTCGGGAACTGCGCGCCTTCCTGCCCCCCTTGAACTTTATCACCATTCACTATGCTTACTTTATCATCCTCACTCTGGTCACCTCCCTCATCTTCTGGGGCTCGTCCAACCCGGACTTCAGCATCGGCTATGCCGACAGTCTGTTCCTCACCGTCTCTGCCATGACCGAGGCCGGCCTGAACACGGTGAACCTCAGCCAGATGACCACCTGGCAGCAGGTCCTGCTGTGGCTGCTCATTGTCCTCGGCAGTGCCATCTGGGTTTCCATCTGGACTGTGGCTTGTCGCCTGCGCGCCTTTGAGAAGCGCTTTGAGGATATCGTGCGTGTCGAGAGGGAAAAGCGGGAGAAGTCCCGGCTGAACCGACCAGGGAGCTCCATCGGCGCCAGCGTCCCCTTCTTCAGGACCGTGACTTTCGGAAAGGCCTTCACCTCACCAGCTGGGAACCCCAGTCTCGCCGGTACTGGGACGAAGGTGACAGTCAACGGGAGCAGCACCGGGGCCGATGACACGGCGCCCACCGTCAGTGGCCGGCGCCCGGCGTCCCTGCCGGATCTGGATGGGCAGACTCCGGCCCATCGGCCGAACCATGCGGCCGGGCAGAATATGGATCATACGGAAGGCAGCCATATGTCTGAGCTCCCGACGACCAACTCTCGTATCACCTTCGCGGATGATGCAGATTCGCCAGGCACGAGGGACGGAAGGACCACTAGCGCCTATGCCACTGAGGGTCGTCTGAGGCGGCGCAACGTCGACGGCAGTGAGACCAAGGAGGAGGTCGAAGACGGAGGAGGCACCTCGCAAATGCACCACTTCCTCAACAAGCAGACTGTCGGCCGGAACGCACAGTTCCACGACCTCACCACCGAGGAACGGGAGCATCTCGGAGGCTGCGAGTACCGCGCCCTGAAGGTCCTCTCCGTCATCGTGCCACTGTATTTCGTCTTGTGGCAGTTCCTCGGGTGCATCTCGCTCGGAGCGTGGATTGCCCACAACAAGCCGGAAGCGGCTACCGATAATGGTGTCAATCCCTGGTGGGCGGGCATCTTCTTCGGGGCATCTGCTTTCAACAACTCCGGAATGGCCCTTCTCGACGCCAACGTGATCCCCTTCCAGACCAGTTACTTCGTCCTGCTTGTCATGGGGGCCATGATACTGGCTGGCAACACCGCCTATCCGATCTTTCTCCGGTTCATCGTCTGGTCTATCCTGAAGCTGCTATGTTTGGCTACGACGGAAGACGCCCTCCCCGACTTCAAAGAGACCTTGAGATTCATCCTGAAATACCCCCGACGAGTCTACACCAACATGTTCCCAGCCCGTCAAACCTGGTGGCTTCTCTTTATGGTCCTTCTGCTGAACATGACCGACTGGATATCGTTCGAGCTGCTTAATTTCGGTAACCCGGTCATTGAGGGGATCCCGGTCGGCCCACGTATTGTTGATGGCCTCTTCCAGGCCATAGGTATGTTAGCCCCCACCCCTCATCCCTTTATTTTTCAGCATTCTCGTACCGATCACTGACGACCGCACGCAGCCGTCCGATCGGGAGGTTTCTACGTCGTGTCTATATCCCAAGTCTACATCGGACTGCAAATACTGTATGTGATAATGATGTACATCTCAGTATATCCCGTAGTCATCACAATGCGCCACTCCAACGTGTACGAAGAGCGGTCCCTCGGCATCTACGCCGACGACCCAGAGCCCAACCTGGCCGATCTGGAACAAGGCAACGGACACGGCCCCGGGTACCAACCCCAACTCCAGCTCCAGCTCCAGCGGACCAACAGCACTCAGCGCCGGAGGGATGCCACAACAACAGCAAAGGTCACGTGGGCCCTCAAGCGACACTTCGCCTGGTACGGCGTCGGCGTTCAGCCGCGCTGGAAGGACGAGCCTGAGAGCCGCATCAGCTTCATCAGCCAGCAGGTGCAGGGGCAGCTCGCACACGACATCTGGTGGCTCGTGCTGGCTGTGCTGGTCATCAGCACCATCGAGACGTCGCACTTCCTGGGCGACCCCGCGACCTATTCCGTCTTCAACATCATCTTCGAGATAGTCTCGGCGTACGGGACGGTCGGCATAAGCGTCGGGCTCCCCGATGCGTCTTACAGCTTCGCCGGGGCTTGGCATACGGCCTCGAAGCTGGTGCTGTGCCTGGTGATGCTGCGGGGCAGACATCGTGGGTTGCCGGTGGCGCTCGACCGCGCCGTGAGGCTGCCTGGTGAGCAGCTATACCGGGATGAGGAGGAAGATAATTGGATACGGAGGAGTATGACGAATCGGAGGATGAGTATTGAGTCTCATGGGCAGTAGGGATGGTGCTATTGCGACCGTGAGCGTCACTCCTGACGGTGCTGCTGGGTGATGGAGACCTCTGGTTAGTGACCAAGCTATTGTCTCTGAGCAAAAAGGAGTGCCGCTTCGGTTCTTTCCCATTAGCAATGAAGAGTTTAAAAAGGAGGAAGAGCAGGAGAGCTTGAAAGCCCAAGGCCACAAAAGGTGGGAGCACATACGCTCTAATCGGACAGGAAGATTGCATATACAGAGGAGAACACTGGTATATATCATACTTTGATAATATATGACACCTACCCATTAGTATCAACAGTCCCGAGTGACCTAAAAGAGAGTAGACGTACCGTCTGTTGCATGCCCAGTTGGTCATATGCGCCCAGTCTACGTCTCCATGTCTACCATGTTGTCCTTCACAAGTAGGAAATCGGATGCCTACCTCCGCCGATATACCCAGGTAGGTCATAGTACCTGGGTATCTACGGTAGGTGCTTTTGTAGATGCCTAGGTGCAGGAATGAACTAGTGAATATACAGAACTCTGTGTTGACCAGAAGCTAAGGATAACAGCAGTAGACACCGCTGTATATAACCCGTCCTTTAACGTGACGTCCGAAACAACAATAACATCTACCGTGGATCACACGTCCATCTACTTGTCCTCCCAGTCCTTAGCCCCCTCCCTGCCTTCACCAGAGTGCAAAGACATTGGCAATACTAAAGTACCTTTTTTCTCTACCGTCCATCGCATAAGTTTATCGAGGGCCTCAACATACACAGACCAACACAAAGACACCAGAAAACAATCGGCAAAGCAAGTGACCATGTCTGACCGCAAGAAACCTGGAAAGAACAGCTCTCGAAGGGGCAGAAAGAAGCCCGTCCCCACGGCCGACGAGGCCTTCGGGTCCATGCCCATCCCCTCGCCCTTCTTGCGGGCTGGCTTTGAAATTGGCGTTGACATATCCGTCCCTCCTCGCCAGAACGGCAAGGATACCACTGCTCTGGCCACAGCTGGTGATGCTTCTGGACAGGCTGATGCCACCACCACCAGCTTCACCATACCTACCCCCGGTTCCAGTGCTGCTGCTTCGACCAAGAAGAGCAGCAGTGCTCAGGCTGCCAAGCGGGGCCGTGCCGATGTCACCAACAAGCAGGCTCTTGCTTTGGAGGCTCTCGGTTTGAAGGAGGACGTCACTCCTGCCACCAACAAGAAGTCAAAGACCCCCAAGACCCCCAAGGCTCCCGAGGCTACCAAGGCTACCAAGACCCCCAAGGCTCCGAAGGCAGCCCCTGCCACTCCCAAGAAGCCCAAGGAGGGCAAGGCCGCCACGCCTCCCAAGGCCACTCCTTCCAAGCGTACTCACGACGCTTCCTTTCCTGATCTCAGCTACTGGTCTAGTACGTACCTCCCACACCTTCCCATCTATGATCTCACCAAATGTGACTTCCACGAGTGAGAGAGAGTGTGTATCGATACTGAGACAATGAAAACAAAACAGGCAGCAGATCCAACGCCGAGGACAACGTCTTCGAGTCCGACTCCGACTCCGCCGCCTACAAGAAGAGTGACCGCTCCGAGTACCTCGAGCACAACAGTGACAATGAGGACGACTACCTCAAGCGTGAGCGCGAGTTCGCGTTGGGAAATGAGGTCGACGACGACGACGAGTACCTCAAGCACTACCACGGCGAGGACACCCCCGTCAAGAAGCCCCGTACCTAAGTCATCACCCTACCTTGGTCCTTCAGGATGGAGAACGGCGTTAGGGTTCCGATTTTCGATGTAGTGTCTGGGTTTGGTCTCGTCTGGCGTTGCGTCTGTAAAGGATCGGTTCGTTGGCGTACTAAAGGGGTTGGAAACATCAGGCACAGGGTTTCCTTCACACCAAGTAGGTGTCGGCTGTAATAACCTCTGATTTTCTAGACAGAAGGGAGATTGGTAGCCACAGTGCACCTGTGTGCATCATCCAAAATTGACGTCTGATCTTCGTATGCACAGCTGTGGCATGACATATGTGGTCGAATCCAGTGTCGTCCCAACGCGCGTCACACCGTGAACACAGTGGCGTCATCGAAAAGAAATATGAGCAGAGAATCCCAAAAGTCAACACCATAGCCTTGTTAACCCTCCTTCCAAACGTTGGCACCAGCGTTCTCCGGGTCCACGTTGATATACTCGCTGCCCGACCCAATATCTCCTTCTCCATTCTCACTCCCGCTCCTCGGGCTCGGATGGTAGCTACCCGTACTCTGCCAGCTCGCCAGCTCGTTCACCCTCCTCATTCCCATCATCCACTCCACCAATGTCCGCGGCACCCACTTGCCCACAAATCCGTACAGATCAGCGCCCAGACCGACTCTGACAACGCTGCTGGTGACCGACCCGTCAATGACGTCAAAGACGGCATTGTTTAGGTCCCGCAGCGAGGAGCCTCTCATTCCCCGAACACGGCCCGCTGAGATTGCGCTGCTGGACGTGTTGACGAAGTTGCGTCCGTAGGTGTGCCGTGCTGCCTCGGGCCAGGCGAGCGTTTCCGCGGATTCTGGTGCGGGTAGCAGACCCGGCTGAACGGCAGAGGAGGTTCGCAGGGCAGAGGGAGTGAAGCCCGCAAAGTCGAACGTGCCGAGCTGGACGTGTGTCACGGGGATGGACAGGGGCCGCAACTCGCCCGCTAGCACTTCCGTAAAGGCCGACAGGGCGGAGCAAACGGTTGCCTCGGGGGCGTGGAAGGGTGGGTTGATAGAGGAAATAATGGAGGGTGTGAAGACGATGACTTTGGGAGAGGGTTTCTCGCTGGGTGTGGCGAGCTTGGCTGTAAGAAGGGGCAGGAAGGCCTGGATGGTGAGTATGGGGTGGAGGAGGTGGGTGTTGAAGAGGTCTGCGAAGCTCGATGGCGGGATGGTGGCTATCGGGGAGGTCTGGTAGCTTAGCGACGGGATGAGGATAACGGATTTCAGGGTGAGGTAGTTTGCTTTTGCGCCGGGCACAGCTGCGTGGGGGGTTTGCAGGTGTTGTGCGAATCTTTCGATAGAAGCGCCGGCGCTTGGAGGCTGGAGAGAGAAATGGAATATTAGTAAACTGTTTGGTTTATCTGGTGAATCTGGTGGCAGGAAACGGGCCATTCTCCAGCCAAAAACTCACATCCGTAATGTCGATGCCCAAGGGGCGAATATCCGGCCTGGACAGGTTTTGCACCAGGAGCTCGTCATCGATGGTGTTGCACGCGATGTAGACGATAAATCCCCTCCGTTCCAGGTCGAGGGACAGCGACCTCGTCAGGGGCACCTTTGGGTCTCCAGCAATGACCACAACCTCGAGCCGTCCTCCATTCCTTGCGCGCCTTGCCCTCCGTGTCTTCCGGCTGTACTTGCTCTTCCTGTATCCTCGGTATACTATGACACCGGTGGTGAGGATTATGAAGCCCGTGAGGATCTTGTGTCGCGAGAGCCAGTTCTGGGCCCGGTCGTAGAGCGAGGCCGGCAGCGAGGTGGCTGCTGGCGGCGGAGGTCTGGCGTGCGGGCGGATGGCGTCGGGGATCCATTCTTGGGAGGATAACGATTCCCTCACTTGGTCTGCAATCTTGTCGACATGGCGATCGATTACATCGGCAACTTCATTGGAATACTGCTTGACGTGGGTGGGTATCGAAGACAACTGCCTCCTCCATTAGCTTTTTTTTGGATTTGCGTTATTGCGCGTGGCGCATTGGATCTGGAGCAGCTCACGATGTCTAGAAACTGCTGGTCGTCGGCCGACATGTTGAAGGTCTAGTCTACCTGGGGGAGTTTGAACTAAGTAATCAAACAATCTCCACTGGGCATTGCATGTAACAATGATGTCGGAAGATGGAGTTGAGAAAAGAAAAAGCAGCTGATAATTCCTCTTTCCCGATCGCTATCAAGGTTATCTATCGTATCGCCTCCAAAACTCCACCCGCACGCGACACTGCACCCAGGAGACACCTCACTGTGCGTCAGCGGGGTCAACCGGTACGTCAAGTGGGGATAAAGAGGAGCAGGGATATTAAGAGAGAGAGAGGGGGGGGGAGGGGGGAGTGGGGGGAGTGGGAGGGGGTAGAACACAGAGACTCGGGGTTAGGGTATACCGATTACATATTCCACAGTCATATCTTTCTCGCCATCACTCTCAGCCTCACATAACTGATCATGAACCCGCCATCCGGCTTCCTACACACTACCTCCAGCGCCTTCACTGCCTCATGGATGGCAGCCTCCCTCTCCTTCTCATCATCGATCGCCTCAAACCACTGTGCACCCATCAGCCGGATCCACCCATCCACACCACCCTCATCCGCCGTTGTAGGCCTCCATTCTCGCTCAACCTTCTCAACCTTCCACCCGCCAACTGTGTCTTCCATCGTACTGCGGGCCCACTCCTCGTCCCCAAAGAACCATGGACTAATCTCCACGGCTTTTTCGAGACCAATCCTTTGCCCGACGGTGAGGAGTAAGGCGGTCACCATCTCGCAGACGTTGCCTAGGCCGCCCATCTCAAACACGAAGACACCTCCTGGCTTCAGTGATTCGCGTACACCGCGGAAGAAGGCTTCATGGCGGTCGCGAGGCTTGAGGATCCAATGCATGGCGGCGTTGGAGAAGGCCTTGGTGAATTGCTGCTTGGTGAGGGTGGGATGGTTGATGATGTCGAGGGCGTCGCAGACTGTTCGTCCTGTCAGCCGTTGCCTGCAGTCGTAGTTGTGTTTCAGAGGGTACACTTGCCTTCAAACGTAGAATTGTCAACCCCAATGTCTTGGATCGCGTTGACCGAGGCGTCGATCATGGTCCTGGAGCTGTCAATGCCATGCAGTCTGCCGTTCCCCTGAGCCAGCACTTTGGCTAACTCGACGTCCAAGATGCCGTCTGTATGCGTATCATGTCAACACTCGTATTCACTTCTTCGTCACAAACCCCCCCCCCCCGGCCTCACGGAGACAAATACTCACCACCACAGCCAATGTCCAGGATTACATCGTCTGGTTGCGGGTCGAGCCACCCCATCGCTTTCGTGGCCAGCTTCGGCACGAACGAGGCGGACTTCTGATAGGCCTGGAACAGAGCATGTAAGCCTGGTTTCTGGATTGACCGTTCCGCAATGAGCAATCATTTAAGGTCGGGTCCAATATACCTCGGAGGACCAATGGTCTTTTGCTTCTGCCGTCATCTTCGTGGATGGTCTGCTGTGACACTCGGAGATAAATTGAAAATAGAGAGTACGTTTGGGATGGCAATTATTGTCGTTGAGATGAGCCGACAACAGCTTTATATCCTGTCGTTGACTAGGAAAGGCCCCTCATGCGGGTGTAAGTCAACGCCGGGCGGATGCTCCGATCTCGGAGAAGGGTACCAATAACGAACCAAAGGTACAAAAATATATCTTTGATGACAGACTTAGTCCCAGATTGCAGTCACCGAGGCGAAAGAGAAAGCGAAGTCCTGCGCCGTGAATTGAGAGGTTACGAATTGAAGTGTTGACGTTGGTGTTTCGAGGTCAAGATCACACCCAAAATAACAGCCAGTCCGATCACAGTGTTTGGGGCCCATATCGCCAAATTCCGACCAGAGCAGTCATATCGCTTGAACCTATTGTAACAGGCTCAGTCAATGTCAAGGAGTCGATACTTATTTTCACCCAGTGCACTTTCCAGCCTCTTCATAATCGCCAGCACCTTCTCCTCCTCCAGTCTTCGGCCGATCACCTGCACGCCAACGGGCAAGCCATGCATAGCCTCTGCATCGTACAACTTGTACGCACCCTGGGCGACCCCATTCATCTTCTTGATTTCCAAATCCGCCGGCAATTGGTCCAGTGACTTGTCGACGTGGGTGATGGGCAAAACCCCTGCGGTGTAGTCAAGCTGCGATCATACGTCAGAGAAACTATGCAATCCAAAGCCGCCGGCCTAGGGACTCGGAGAAGTACTTACGATGTTGAACAAAAACGTATACCCACAACTGCTCACGGCGTCTTTCATACCATCATGAGGCACGGCCGGCGTGGCATTCGGCGGCGCAAGGTTGAAGTCGAGACCCGTCTTGTTCCACCACTCAAACCACTCCGCTCTACAAGCCTCCCTCTCCGTAACCAATTTCCAATTCTCAAACGCCGTCTTCGCATGCCAATCCCTTACAAGACCAGCCCAGACACCATCTCCACGGACGTACTTCACCCAAAGGTAATACAAATACTTGAATGGCCTCGGCAGCCTCATAAACCAGCTCATCTGATACGCGCCCGGGTCTTCCCACTCGCCAGCCCTCATAAACGACCGGAACATCTGGCACCCATCCGCATTCAGCAGCAACGCCCCCACCTTGAGCGCGCGGTACATATCCGGCGGGTTGATCTCGACAACCTCATGGCCCTCCCTCACAAATGCATCCTCCGCCATCCTCAAGGCCCTCGTGCACGCCGGACTCGGGTCCACCACCCCGTCCGTCCGCAGCACGCCGATCCGGAACCTTGTCTTCTCGGCGAACTCTCTCTCGGCTTCCGGGCGCCACGCAAGCGGGTGGACAGAACAGTCGTACGTCCACGGCTTCATCCCGATCACCGCGCGCGTGAAATAAGTGAGATCGTCCAGCGTCCTCGCCATCGGACTGTATACGCTCGGCACACCCTCCTGGCCGGGCATGCTCGTGCACATGCCGTACTTGGGCCACCGTCCCGTCGAGCAGCGGAGGAATAACACCCTGCGAAGTGCGCTGGCGCTCGCACGCTACCCACTACGTCGCTGCCGATGCCGATGCGCCCTCCCAGAGCCAGCAACGCCGACTCGCCGCCTGTCGAGCCGCCGGGGGAGTACTTCGGATTATGGGGATTCGTACACCGGCCCCAGACATCATTGGTGGACTCGAAGCTGAGAAGCGTGATGGGGATGTTGGTCTTGACGTAGGGGACTGCCCCTGCGTCTTTCAAGAGGCGGACGATGGCCCCATCGGATTTGGGTGCGTTACCCACAAATGATGAGAATCCAACTGTAGCGTCGTAGCCGCCCACGACGATGGTATCCTTCAGGGACACTGGGATCCCGGCCAGTGGTCCTTCGAGGTTGATGCATGTGCCGTCCTGGAGCCACTTCTCCGCGTCCGGGAGCATGATTTCCGTGAGACAGTTGGTCTTCTGGTGGGCCTTGAAAGCTACTTTGCCATAGGTCCGGAGGATGTCGACTGGTTGGATCATGCCATTGTGGACTCCCCGGACCACCTCCTCTATCGGCTTGTTGACCGTCTCGCGGTCCGATTCCGTAAAGGGTCCATGATAAACTGACAAAGATGATACCCTGTCGGCACGTTGACTTTGTTTGAACTGACTGGGTCGTTTGGTTAGTGAGGGGAGAATCTACAAATCCCGTCTAAGTCGATCATGTAAGTCGTGTAAGTGGGTGGATCCTATGGGCTGCTTACCAATCCCGTCGATGTCTGATGTAGTCCAGGAAGAACACCATCTCGACTGATCACTGTGCCTTTACAAGATACTGTATGTGCAGCCTTCAAGTTCCAGATCACTCTTCGCGAGCACCGGGGTGCAAGACACGGTACAGAGTGGGAAGCAGGAGCCGTGCCAACGTCCTTGGATCCCCCCGCACGAGCCGGCAATTGGACCCAGGCGCTGATGAAAGCCCGAACCCTGAACTGCTCGTGACCTATGAAGGGGGTCCCAGCACGTTATCAAGGGGGATGGATGGTTCTCTATAAGCAGTAGTCGGGTTGTCCTGAAATGCCAAGCAGAGCATACCAGGTTAGTCGTTGTAGATTTCGCCCAGCCTTGCTTGGCTCTAGGGAAACAAGTCTATTTTTCTCTATCTAGGTAGTTATGTACCTACCTCTTTGGTCTAGGAACGCCGTAGCTCATGGCTACACTTATGCATCCGATGGTTCGAGATGCCTTTCCCTACCACGTCCCAATGATGGTAACCTTCCCACTTATGAGGCAAACCGGGACATACAATCAGATGCACCAGTCATTGTCCCTTGACAGCCCTTTTACAGCTCGTTATGCTCCTGGGAGTCGTCGGTATCCATCAGCATCGTCTTAGCTACCTCCAGGATCTTCTCGCCGACCTTGTCAGTCGCCGTCTCGACAGGGGCGTCGGTGGTCAAGCTTGTCTTGAGGACGATGGACTCGGGCTTGGGCACTCCGTCAATTCCAAGCAGCTCCGTTTCGAAGACTGGAGGCGCATCTTGTTAGCACAGAGCATCGAGGCAGACTCGGGGCAAACAGTGCGGGCACGTACTCAGTGTTGATCCCGCGGGAATGGGGCCTATCGACCGTTGGCCGTAGCCCTTCTCGGGAGGAATGGTGAGAGTCCTAGGATGACCAGGGTTAGTTGGATATAGAACGCTTCTGAAGTGAGGCAAACGGCGGTGGCTCAGACCGTGCACATACCTCTTCTCGCCAATGCACATATCCAGGAGACCCTCATCCCATCTACCATCCGTCATGTATTAGCTTCTGACTGTCTCCCAAATCTCTTTTATTTCCCGGTCTGGGGGTGGACGAACCCCTTGATGACTTGGCCGCTTCCGAGCTTGAAGCTGAAGGGTGTTCCTCGATCGTAGCCTAGAAGAGAGGAATCGAATCAGCTACCTGTGGCGAAAAGTCGCAATCAACCTCTCCAGCAGTTGGGCACCGTCTGCTCGAGGAATGCGAAAGGGGGGGGGGGCGTCGCCTGGTACGAAACAGGGCGGCGCAACATACTGGCGTCGAACTTCTTTCCATCGGCCAGTGTGCCCCGGTAGTGCATTTGCACCTTGTCACCCTTCTGGGTTTTGCGGTCGCACTCAACGGGCAAGGTCACATCGATCTTGAGGTCCTCGGCGGCGAGAGCCCCAACGGCAGCTGAGGCCAGGAGGAACAAGGTTGAGAAGAACTGCATGTTTGTAGGTGCAATTGAGGACGAGTTTGGTGTTGCTCGGTAAAATGAGGCGTGCGGTTGACAAGAGTGGTACTTAAAAAACGCCAAATCGTCGGGCGAAGGTGTCGAAATAGGGAGTTGAAGTCGGAATCAGGGCGACGTAATTGTTTGGAGCTTGTCATAGTGGCCTCTTCTTAGTGACCTCGGGACCTTGGAAGTGAAGCTCCGGCGCAGTTGAGGACCAATCACAGCCAATCAAACCGGCAGCCTCATGATTAGTCATCAGCGCGTCACCCATTTCCCAATGACGGCAAGACGGCAGTACGGGCACTCTTCCCCAGGGGAGCAACCTCACCCAATAGATACACCACCCACCATCCCAAGCACATCAGCCTTGTTAATAGCCTGAGACTTCGGACCGGCCGACTTGGAGCGACCTATCATTACCAGGGCTTCATCTAGAGGTTTTAAGTATATCATTGTCTTGGGCTTGAGATGCGCCACCCTTGGACTGTCGAGACCTTGGAAAGAGCTTGGAGACAAGGTCAGCACGCAAGGACGCCATCCCCTACCGGTACATCGATATCTCGAGGCTGAAGGGCGATGAAAGGAAAAGGAAAAGGAAAAGGAAAGGGGACAGGTCAAGCCAATGGACCGAGAATGTTTGGCTACTGAGGAACCACCCTCATCCACCGCACTTGCGCCCTGCAAGCGTCAACTCGGGTCGTGAACCAACCAAGCGATCATCTTTCATGGTTGCCCTGACGAAGCACGAGCACCCAGATGCCCCATGCCACGACCCACACCCAATACGAGCAAACGTGCCAGTCCTTGCGGATATGCGAAACTATCACTATTGATGTTGAACCGGCCGGCATCACGAGCTGGGTCCAGACCGTTTGATGTTTCAATATGGCTCTCCATCTCCGGTGACGCTACTTCGATCCTACCCGATGGGCCGATGGACAACATCCACCTTTGGATGATCCCAACCCTGATTGTCTAGGTGACGGCGGTGTGAATCTATCTTTTGGGCGAGAAAAGCTGAGCTATGGACTCAACCAGGTCAATGCTCCTCAATATCCCACGATCGACGGTCCCGGCAAAGGCAGAAGCTTGGCGGCTTGTTTCTTTTCTCCGGGCTGAGCCACCGATCGGAATGTTTGTTCAGCCTTGTCCAGGTGTTATCTCCCGTCTTCTGGGCGAGACAAACTGGTATGGTTAGCAGGAGGATTATCTTGCAACGGCCCTCGCAGTATTTCCCGGAAGGAGTAGGGCAAGCTAATCGCGCAATGTGACCGTCAGTCAGTCAGCGGAGCTTTCGCTTGGGAGAGGATCATATGACACCCCCTCCCCCCTCTCTCTTCGCAAAGCTGCTATGGCCGCTCCTCGGTTTCGTGTCTGCAAAATCTCCCGCTGGAGGGTCTGCAGATCTCCCTGTCCCTGCCTCCACTATACCAGGAACCGATATCAATAGAGTGGGAGTGATGGGGCGGTCCGACAATAGCGCAAATTCCCTTGCACCTGGCTGATATCCCACTGTCGAACCGCGGGCGGACTAGCAAGGTCCATGTTCACTTGAACAGGGAATATCGCGTTACACAAGTCTCGTGACCTGCTCCGTCTTCCGTTCTGGGTGTAGCATCTTTCCAACCTCAGAACGGGAGATAGATATCTTTAACTGTCGAGCTGCGATCTGCTCACAGGGCTTGCTTGTCTCCCGCAAGCACAGAGACATATCAATTGCAAACCAGACACTGAACCCACCCAGAAGTCAACTGGGCAGGCAAACCGGGGCAATTTTGCCGCGAGCTGCAAGCTACTGCAGCATCCATGAATGGCTTCACTGCTACTTCACCTATCTACTCCGCCCTGTTTCCTGGCTGTCTGGTACTGTGTAGCAACGAAACCATCATGGGAAGGTGGCACACTCGAGACTCGGTTCATCTCTCGGATGAAGAGTCGCACGATAGCCAGAGGACCACAAAGGCAGGGCATGTGAAGGTGTGCATCCTAATGCGATGAACCCCACGGCTGCGAACCACTGCACGTTCCCATATTGAATTAACCCTAATCGGCGCTGAACCAACCTGTGGGGTAACCCGCTACAGCACGCCATCACCATTTAGATCTCATCTCTATGAAAAGACGACACTGCGATTCGCTGTAGTGCCTACCTGCGGGCCGCTTTCGATGAGGGTGCAGCTGCCCCAAATCCTAAAAGTGCATGCGACTGGGCCACCGGCCATTCATCATCTCCTAACCAGGTCAACATCAACAGTACGACAGCCGAGTGTACCGACTCGGAGATTTCGTCATGTAAGCACTTTGTGCGGAGCTGCCGGGGATTTTTATGCCTGCAGCCGGCCGTGGCTGCATCTCGATAACCCGAGGCCGAAATCTTGGAGTAATTACAGTCTCTCACGGTTTGAACTGGAGAGCTCTCCATGTCCATACTGGGCTTCAGCAGAGAGACAACCATTCCGGGCCTTGGGCTTCGGCACTTCTGAGATTTTTGCCTCTTTCGTTTTGGGCCACCCACACATTCTGGCACAGCTGGCACTTGTGGTTCAGAAAGGATGTGAAGAATTCTCACAGCGGCGAACTCACGGCGCCCCCGACCGCGCCAGCTGTCAACTCTTCCCAATCCGGCGCCAGGCAATCCAGCCTGAAACTCTGAAACGAATCTTCACGGCGCAGCAGCTAAGCCAGCGGCGCAAAAGATCGTACAGTCTGCCTGGGTTGGGCCCAGCTGCCAGAGGTTTAGTTTGCGTTGGGCTTCTGGGGGTCCCGCTCAGCCCTGTGATTCTTGAAAACACGCCCTTAGCCCCCAAAAGGAGGCCTACGATGCGGGCTGAACTATGTGATTGAATGGCCATCGGGTTTCTCACAAAGACACACACAAAAAGAAAGGGAATTGCTTTTTCTGACTTACACAGTAGACGTCCACGCAATCCTCAATGATGCATGCCAGGTTTGCCAAGAGGAATGTACCTAGGTACACAGCGTGCCAACGACCTCGAGTGAGGCTCGTGCTCACACGCCCTGGACCTTGCATCGCTCTGCCGATCCTCCTCCTAACGACACACCTTACCTTGACCTTGTCCACGCACACACACACACTCCCACAACGACATGGACTGTGGACTGCAACGTTTGTCTTCTCGCACCGTCGACTTTTGCGCTGGATGCCCGAAGCATCCCTTGCAATTCTCCTTCTGTCCAATCAAGCCAGCACGCCCTGTCTTGTCATGTCCCATTTCGGGTCTTTGGGGAGATCCACTTTCTTTCCTCCTGACGACGCCGTCCACTCCTCACCTTGACACTGTTGAGTCACCCCTCTTTTTCCACTTCGGGCACTTCGGGCGCAGGAGAGTCCAGGCCGTTCCAGGAACCAGACGTTTATGCCCATCAGTATGCCAGACAGGGGTGGTGGTAGTGTTCATCGCCCCGTCTCATCATATCTCGAGCTGTGTCTATCTTTAGTGAGGTAGCTGCCAGCTTGGATCACGCAGACCTCACTGCCTGTACCTGCATCAAATATACTTAGGTATGCCAGCTGGAAGGCAGGACGAACGAGTCTCCTTTGCATATAAAGTCCCCGTGTCTCCTTCCACACACCATCTCTCGTTTCTTCCGTCTTTGCTCAGAACACCAAACAATCAAACCCACAACGCACACTGGTTCAAGCAACTACATCATCTTCCGAACTTCTTTGTTGAAACTTTCAACACCATCAAACCAACATACGAAGCATGTCTCGCAGCCCAAAGTACGCCGTCGACGTTCACAACGAGAAAGACCAAAGAGACGCATCTGTCAACTCACTGGCTTCGCAATCTACCAACATGTCTCGCCCTGTATCCGCCATCTCTACAGGGTCTGACACAGACTCGTCTTCGGATAGCTTGTGGTCGACCCAGCCAAAGCAGGGTGCAGACCCCAAGACCAAGGTCAACAGCAAAGGCCAGGTTGTGACCGTCTACAACCACCACCAGGGCAACCCTACCAACGAGCCCACCCCAAGCTACAACTCGGCTCAGACCTATGGCCGGCACTGATGCCCCACCGGGGGGTCGAGATGATGTGTGTTGTATAACACCCAACTTGTTTTCCTCAACCACGGGACTCTGTTGCCTTGGTGTCGGGATACAGACCGTGGAGGTACACACGCTTAGAAGGGATAAATTTGGGCTGGTGCTGGGGTTTTTGACGCGACGTAATCTATAATACTAGGGCGTTGAACTTGGGCAACTGGAAGGCAAGTCGTATGGTAAATGGTACCATACGGCATTTGGCGCAAGAGACTGGTCGGGAAAGGACTAAATTGTTTTTGAAAGGAATACCCCCCCCCCCACAATGGGACTTTACACATCAGATGTCTGCTGCACAGTTTACTGTTTCTGTCTTGGGTCATTGTTGTCCCACCGCCTTGTTATAAATTTACAAATGTATAAATAATAATACGAAAAAGTCACCACCATCATTGACTGCATTCCGCGAGTTCCGTTTCGTTGTGTGACGAATTACACAGTACTTGACTGGCTTTCAGCTTTGGCATTTCGAACATGACCCGCGGCTGTAGTTCTAATTTTGGAGGGCCAGTCACGTACGGGCTGCAGCCTCCACTCAGTAACACCCTTGAAAATTCTGGGGCGTAAGCAATGACATAGTATCGAATGATCGAAATGTAATTACAGTCTATGTCCACTTTGTTCAAGATTTCTCGCCTCCGACGCTCGTTTCCAATGTGCGATGGATGAGATGCCACCAAAACAGCGACTTGATGTCAGAAAGTCATGCATGAGGCTGGGCTGTCCGGCGGCAGTCCTGGCATCCTCCATTCGCTGACTTGCCGCAACCTGCATTCCTGCAGTTTCTTATTCCTGAGTTTCATCCACTGGCTGACGAGGGCGAGGCTACCTACCAGGACCCCCCATGTAAACTGTAGATTAGCAGATTACCACCCTACTGTACCTACCTAGTGTATGTACGTACATACAGACACACATACATAGCATGGGCCTCGAGGAGGCTTTATGCATGATCCTGTGCCGCGACGTGATCCCTGAAAGTGGCCGACCGATCTGCCGCGTCTCCCACCCCTCCCCCCTCCCCCCATGCTTATGTCCTGTGGGGATCTTGCTATAACGGAATACGGGAGATGATGCGAGCTGATCTCTGGAGGGTGAAAAGGGTGTGGGGGGGGTGAAGAGCAGGGGGGGTTGAGGTTCAGCCCGTGGCCCCCTGAGGTTCCTCGCCTGTGGACTGGACTCAGATCCGGTTGCACGAACACCTGGAAGGACCCTGGGATGTCTTAGATGACAGTTCAGCCTCCTGAAAAGGATTCCAGGTGTAACGCACGCGGTGTCAATCAGCCTCATTGCCACCACATAGTTAGCCATAGCGGCTGTCACTATTCCGGGCTTGAGACTGACTGGGTGTTTCGCAGCGTGTGTCGCACAAGAAGGAAGCATGACGTTTCTGCTTACTCTCCCTCAGAACAGTTGATTGATCAACCTTAAAAGGTAACTACGAAGTGATGGAAAGAGTATGAGGTATCTCCAAGAAGGTCGTAAGCGCTTCCCACCGTCACCATCAATCAACATGGACTTGGCTTTTGTGTGTAAGAAAAGGGGGTTGCAGAAATCGGGAAAAAGCCCAATGTGAACGCTGGTCTGACCCTAACCCTTACATACCCGGACGGACACCCCCCCCAGATGATGATGTGTGTACCTGAGTAGTCCGTACCTGAGTAAGTAGCCCTGGCTCATGACGAGCCTCGAAGTTCGTCCATCCCGTATGATGTCAAATCAAGGGTCTCTTAAGCTCCGCCCTCCCTCTTGGCGTACTCCTCCTCCATGGCATCCTTGTATTTCTCGTCGGGGGACCTGGGGTCCTCGTCTGGGTTGAGCACACCCTTCTTGATGAGGTCGTCGGGCGAAGGGCGGTGGGCGATCTTCTCGTTCAGAGAGTCGGCTCGCATATGCTTCTGGAGCTGTTACACGTAGTAGAGGATTAGCCCGTGCTCTAGCCAGCCGTGTGTTGCTCCCCAGCCGGGATAAGCAACAAGCAAAGTGTCCGGATCGACGCACCTCCTTCTGCTGTGCCAGCAGGCCGGGGGCAGCTGAGGAAGCTGGCAGGATGTTCTCTAGGCGAAGAAGAAAAGGGCGGAACGGTCAGTAAAATGCACACAAGCGAAGCGAGCAGAGGAAGAGGCTGGGGCGGAAGAAGCAAATGTGGTGGCTCACTCTCGATAAGCTCAGCTCGGTCTGGACGGTGGGAGAGTTGCTTCTCGAGGGAGTTGCGACGGGCGGGATCCGGGCGTGCGATGGAGGACTCGTCGACCCTGACGTCGTCGACCTTTGGGGTGGTGTTCTCGTCAGCCATGATGAAGAGGGGTGTGATTGTATTGGACTAGTTCTTGGATCAATCGGTTGTTTTATAATCTTTCAGCTAGTGTCAAGTTGGAGAGTTGAGAGAAGCACGCGATGCAAGAGCAGAAACAGAGCAGAGAGCAATGCGGGGAGGGAAGACCAGCGACAACCTCGTTTTGTATACTGCGTACCTGCCCGTTGACTTGACTACGGGTCCCGTCAGGTACAGCTGGCTTCCTCCCTCCCTCCTCCTCGTCCCTCCTTCCCCCCTCCAATTCCCACTTTCCGTTCACCTGGTGATTGAACAACAACAAAAAAACACAAAAACCTTGGAAAAAACCTTGGACGACTCCTCTCTGCTGCCCAGATGTCCACCAGCCAGCCCACTTGCCCAGGTCAACTGGTTGCCCCTGAGCTGAGCTGTTTCTTTGTGTTTGTTGTGGGGTGACCGCTGACATCAGTGCAGGGACTCCCCCACACTGCCCACTACGTCGTGCACCACCACGCACCACCACGCACCACCACGCACCTGCGCACGCTTAAAAAGTGCTCAATGCACCTAACACGCCTGCGCTCATGTGCCCCCGTTTCCTGCCCCGCATTTTCAGGGGCTATTTACAGGGGGCTACAGGGGCCAACAGGGGGGGGGGGACCATCGATGCCCCAGGCCCCATCCCACGCCGCCCACCTGACAACGGGCCCTGCCGAAAATGGACCCACTGGATGATGCAGTCAAATGTGCAGCTGTACTCAAGTGCTTATGCACTAGGTACCCAAGGTACGTACCCGCTAAAATAAACACTGCAAAACTGTACTCCGCACCTTTTCAGTCACTGTGAATCAATCAATCACCTTATCTTGAGATGCGTCTACCTACTCAAAGATGTAGTATACGTAGGTAGAGCTTGCGGTCAGTTTGGTGGACAGGAAGGAGGTGACGAAAGCAGGAGACATGAAGCCGAAAGAGGAGAGCATGGATATTTGACGTTATGAAACCTAGGAGAAATGAATCTAATTGTATTTATTGGATATCATGAAGTCTAATTACTGGGATACGAACCGCCCGACAACCTCCTGAATAAGTCCATAGTCCCGCCTGTCATCAAACGCCTGCGCATGGTCCATATCAAACCAGAGCAACTCTACCCCGGACCTGGTCTTCACAGCTCCCCTGCTGGCCGCCTCCAGCACCCCGCCGGAGCCATCCTCGTCCTCGGTCAGGTATCGGCCCACCGTCCGCGTGTCCACAATGAGATCCCGCCCCGCAAGACAAACCGCCGCCTTGCGACCACCAGCGACGAGCTCGTCCTTCCATATGATGTTCTCCCTCCAGAAGAAGTGCCGTCCCAGCACCAACGCGATGCCCGGGTCCATACTCGCCAGGTACCACAGCTGCCACTCGTTTGCCGTCTTGGGCTGCCGCCTCGTGAAGTTGTAGGCCACGTCCGGAAGATGGAGCAACAGGGTCACCGGATCAACGAGCACGACACCCTTGGCCCGTGCACCCAGGTCGGGGTCGTGCAGGACGTGTGTGGTCAGAACGGTGCCGTAAGAGTGCCCGATGAGGACGAACTTGTCAATGCCGTGGTTTTGGAGGATCCTCTTGAGGTGTCGTAGGAAGTCAGGCCTCGTGAGGATGTTGGTCTTGGTCAGGCGCATGGAGATGGGAAGGATCTCGAGAGCCAGTACCGCACTGGTAGACGGGAGAGAGGAGAGGAACGGGACGTAGGGGTAGAGACCAATACCGATTCCATGGAGGAAGACGACGGGGAGAGTAGTAGCTGACGGGTCGGCACATTGAGGGGCACGATACCAGTAGCTGAGCTCATCCGACGGCGACTGTCGTAGAACGCGCCCGAGAGAAGCCAGCGGTCGAGCGGGGAATACGTCTAGGAGATTGGCCCGCAGAGAACATGGCCAGAACTGAAACCCGTTCCAGAGCATGTGGGTGTGGGTGGCCGTGTCGACCAGACCCACGGTGAGATACCAGACGACGCTGCGGTACCGATGTGGGACTTGATCGAAGGTCAGCCTTATATGCCTGGCACTCCCGTAACCCGGCTCCAGACGACGGCCAAGCTGTTCCTCCGTTTTGGCGATGAATGTCTCGAGCTCATCCTCGATCTCAGGACTGGACTCTTCCCTGTCGAAGAAGGCCCAGAGCAAGAAATCCCTGACATTGTCTCGCTTGATGTCGTTGATATCCGCACCCAGAGCCCACATGCTCAGATACCGCTCAGGATCCGGGATGTTGTCGAGACAACGCTGGAAGATGGCGGCCCTGTCGTGTTCGTGTTCTTCTGGTGGATGCCTTGCCACATGCGAGAGGCGGCGCTTGAATGGCTCAAGGACGAAGACATAGTAGAGAGCCTCGATAGGTATGATGATCCAGAACGGGCGAGGCAGGAAGAGCACGATGATAGGCAGGTAGTTCAGAACGAGGACACAGATACGGATGAAGACCAGCCCGTGGAGAGTAGGTTTCAGCATCCTGAATAGACTATGGAAAGACTATGGTGGAGTGGCCAGCTTCGCAGCGAAACATCGGTTGATGATGGCGATGGCGATGGCGATGGCGATGGCGATGAGGATGGGAGTTGTTGGCAGTGCCAGTTGTTTTTATGTATGCATTTGTCTCTGGTGTTTAGGATTTTTTTTGTTGAACATGCGTCTCAAGTGTGCTCCATCCTCAAAGTGGGCTTTTGTCCAGTCATGACTTGCATGAGGCAGAACAGTTGCATGTGATAATTGCCATCTTGAAAGAGTTGGGATTGCGCATTGTCGGTTCGATGCGCCTGTTTTTACTGACTCCCGAGGTATGACGTCAACTATTCCCAACAAACTTTTCCAAGGGTTCCCAAGGAAGTCATTATTGATCGAGAGGCCTTGACTCTTATCAGTATCAGATCGATCAGATCATCTTTGCAGGTGCCCAGGTGAGACGGAGGACCAATAGCTGTGGGACAGTACGTACCTAAGTATTTTGGTAGAACCCGGGGTATGAGTACCTAGATATTTAACCCTAACCCTTCTCAGTCATATCCACTTCTTTTCGACAACAACGACGAGGCTCACCTGCCGTGGGGGCGGGGGGAGGAAAAATAAAAAAAAATACAATAGCAATTGAGCTACATAAAACCAAACACATACTCCCCATCGTTAGACACACAAACCGTCACAATACCTTGTAGCCCGATCCAATCCAATATGGGCAGCATATCCATCCGCGAGCACATCCGCTGGGGTACGGATGCCCTCTCTGAGCCCACCTCAACAGCTGTTCTCACCTCACCAGCTCGCTACTTTGTCGATATCAGAGTGTTGAGGCGCACACCATCACCAGGGTTCAAACACCCCAGCGAAGAGGACTTTGGCACATTGCCAATGGACCGGCTCGACTGGGGGTTCGCCGGCACATCCTCATCTGGCAAGGTCACCCGCCCTGACGGCAGCCAGGTCTCTCATTCCGTCTTCCATCATTGGGTGGACAACCGCAGCAAGGTGCCGGAGACCATCTCTGACGAGGGCGACATGTTCCCTCAACCGAATGACGTGACCCTAGAGACCGGGAGGATGGTCAATCCAGCCACGGGGATAGAGACGGATTACGAGGAGCTGTGGCGCGACGAGGAGCCTACCAGCGTGGATGGTATCGCATGCATCGTCTTCCGGATACAAGATGACTCGAGTGGGAAGCGCGGCCAGTTCTTGCGTCTGGGACAGTACGCCCAGGGCGTATTGCAGAATGGAGACACCTATACGGCTGAGAGGTGGATGTGGGATCAAGCACAGTCCAAGTGGAAGCGACTTGTCAAGATTGGCGACAATGAAGCGCCCTCTCTGAAAACCCTACTTGGAACGAATGGCTCCCTGTACAAGGAGGGCGAGCAGGTCAAGACTCCGAGTGGCATCTGGACGGTCATCGAGGTCAGAGGCTAGCGAGACCATCCGTGGACGGCGCTACTTAAGTACTTCAGTTGCAGACCAGTGCACCGTTTCTGTGCCCAAGGTGATGCGCATGGATACGGTAAAGACATGCCATGCCGTCAAAGCCTCCTTGCACGACTGGTCTTTCCATGTATTTATGTCATCTTGAAGGCGGCTCTGCTGTGTTGCGCCGGACGGACGACCCATATGGGCTCTGGATGTAGCCTCAATCTCAACATCACCAATCACGACGTCTCAATCCATCTTAATCTACTGTCTAACGCCTTGAAGAGCAGATCATAGTTCCTGCTAACATTTCAGCCCCTTGATGCCGACTCGGGAACCAAAATAGTTCCTGGGCCATTATTCGCTCTCAGCCACTCCGGTTCATCCATGGATGAAGCCGTCGTCTGCGCTACCAGAAGATTGACACATATCAGGATTTTGACCTACATAAACTTTAGCAAAGGTCAGAACATTAACCGAGCGCTGAACCTTTAAGGATATCCAAAGCTCATGCCTAACATATTTTTCTCTTCTCTTCCTCTCGCACATCTAAAACTTCACAGCAACCGTCTCCCCATTTTGCCCCTTCTTGCCAGTGTCATGAGTTTTTGAACCGAACATCTCAAGAAGCGGATATCTCAAGACCTTCAAGATGCCCGCCCTCAACGCGACACCACATATTTTGGCCGCCCGCGGCAATTCTGCCAGCCAAGAGAAGGCCTTGATTTGCATACTTTCTATCGCTGCGTAAGTATCTCGTAGTTTTGATTCAATCATTGTCATTCACCTTCTCAATATCGCAGCGACAACCGGCATCCCCTAAAACATGCCATAACTGCTGTGCCTTCTACTCCTGAGCCGCTTTCTTCGAGCCTTGCTAACAAAGCCCCCTAGGATTGTCTTTTTCTCCGGTGTGATGGTAATCAGCATCCACAGGGCCTTCATGGCGGCCCGCGAAGAACGCCTGAACAGCGCCGATGACCACAAGTCCGGGAGCGTCTTCGTGAAGTTGGGCGCGTGGATTTGCGGTGGTGTGGTCGTCCTCGTCTGGTACGTATTCCCTGCGCCTGTATTCTCCATGAATGTCTCTAGAGTCACTCTTCGAGACCGGTGTACCTCCTGAGATGAGTTCTACGACTTTCACGACAGACGCAGTCTCCTTAAAAACATCGATTTGAAGAAGCCACTAATCATATTTGTCAAACAGGGCCTTCTTCGCGCCATTCACCAAGACCTTCTGGAAGCAGACGTGGGCCGACCTGAAGATCCTCTTCTCTCCTTACTCCCGGCTAGGCGTGTGTGTCAATGCCTACACTTGCGGTGGTTGCTGCAACGCCGACCCGGACCATGACCCTGAGCTTTCCGCCGTTGTTGGAGCAAGGAAGGTGGCCAACGGCATCGTGGCACAGGAGCCCAAGCCCCACCCGACTGTGGCTGTCACCGAGACGCCGGCTCCTCAGCGGCCCGCCCCTGCTATCATTGTCGATGAGGTCTGACCTCATCCGTCTGTGTCAAGCTGGAGTCTAGCAGGCTCAATGGTGAGTCTCTCTCCATCTTATAACTCAATTTCCTCTCGCTAACATAGCAAACAGACGTCCAGGTTACTGGTTCAAAACGTGTAGCTAAGCTAGTTTTGTTCTCGTTCGGATTTGTTTTCAACATCACTATCATTACCAACTGTTCTACTTCATTGGAGACTCGGTCATACACCCGGTCAAGTCCCTCACCAGGAAGGGACATGCTGATGGGATTTGGGGTTTGTCAATCCATGCCATCATGTGGGATTTTGTACCACGAAAGTTGAAGCCAGCGCGAGCTACAAGACTTCATAAATCAAGTTCCATATTGACGACACCAAAGAACCCAGACCTGGTCTCTGCTTCCATAAATACCACCATGTGATATTCTTCATCGCTTGTACGGTGTTCCGCTGCCATAAACAGCCAGGAAATGTTCCCGGCCAAAACCATCATACCCAAGGGCTGATACACTATCACGCCAAGCACACGCCAAGCACCTTAATCAGCATTTTCCAAAACAAGCGCAAACTTGCTCCTCGCCCGGATTTTGCTCCCAAAGAACACCAACACCCACGGCACAAACGTCAGCGCCAGACCAATACCACCCAGCAGGCCACCGGCCCCCGCATTTCCCAGGTTCTGGAACAGAGGCAGCGCCACCAGGGGGAAAATGCCGCCCAACACGTTCCTGCAGCAGGACTGCGCAGCTAGGGCAGACGAGGCGTAAGTGTGGTACACGTCGGCCAGGTAGTTAAACGTCGAGAGGTACACGCTGAAGATGCCCATGGTCGCGAGGCAGATGGCGATGGTGGGCGAGATCCAGTGGGTGGTCGGGGTGGACGTGAAGCCGAAGATGAAGAGCCCGATGGGGAGCAGCGTGGCCGTTATGCAGGTGAAGTAGAGGCGGGACTCGGGCGCCTCGACGGGGAAGTGGCGGCGGAGGAAGGAGTAGAGCTTTGCCCTTGCCCCGTGTTGCTGGTGGCTGCTCACCCGCTCGCAGGAGGACTCGTCTGAGGACCAGTTCTCGGCTCGCCATTGCGAGTGTTTGAGGAGGTCGTCCTGCATGACGCCGATGACAGTGGAGAGGATGGCGCCGACGATCATGGCGCCAAAGACGTATCCTGCGCTCTCGATGTCCCATCCGTACACGGTCTCGAATACGTACGGGATCGAAGCGAAGGTCAGGTACAGGACCGCCCAGGCAAATGAGACCCAGAGGGAGAAAAAGAAGACGACAGGTTCGGTGAAGAGTAGACGGAATGGCCGGAGAAGCGAAATGGACATCATCTGGCTGAGGGAACCGCGCTCCTCGTCTGACTTGACGCGCCAGCGGAGTCGAACGAGGTCCACGTTAGTGTCCGTCGACACCTTTGTCTCTTCGTCGTCTTCTGGGCCTGTCTCTTCAACGCCGGAGGCCGAGTCTCGTACCCAGACCCCATAGTAACCAGCCTTTTCCCTCTGTTCATACCATCTGTTCAAAGCCTTCCCCTTTCGACTCAGCACGACGCTGCCCCTGCTTTCCTTGAACAAGATCACAATAAGACTCATCAAGACTCCACCCATGATGACTTGGTGCCAGAACACCCACTTCCACTGGTCGCTATCGTCGTCACACCGGTTAACAATGACTGCGGAGACCAAAGGCCCGAGTCCAGTTCCCACGAGGACCGAGCCGCTGAAAATAGCCATAGGCGTATTCCTCCCTTCCTTGTCCCAGAGATCAGCAATGACGCCCCCTATCATCGTGCTGAACACACTTCCACCGACACCGACGAAGAACCGCGCGACCAGCATCCCTGCTAGGGTAGGAACGAAGCCGCAGACGACCTGGAAGACGACGAAGACCACACCCGAGACCGCAAAGACGGGATACCGGCCGTTGATCTCGCTGAATGGTGCAAGCACCATCGGCGCGATGGCGAAGCCCATGCAGAAAGTAGTGATTCCCGTCAGAACGGCTGTCCTGGAAACGTCGAACCTGGCCATCATGATTGTTGCTGGCGGGGAGTACGACCCGGAACAGTAGGCGGTGAGTGCAGTGGCGACGCAGCAGAGAACCATGTGGTACGCTTTGCGGTGGGTGGGCCAGTGCGTGGGATTCGTGTACCGGACGAGGTTCGGCTCAGCTGGGGGCTTCGAGGATGCCGGTCCTGAAGGAATGGTGCTATTCGGTGGCGGCAGAGGAGTGTCGAAGGTCAGATAGCGGTAGGTGATGGGTTCGTCGGCCGTGATGGCTCGTGCCTGAGGTGATGCATCAGCCCTGGCGTCCCGCCCCCTTTGCGGAAAGGCCTGGGATTTCTTAGGAATGCCGCCCTCGGTTAGAGACGCTTTTGATATCGTGGACATATCCTTTTGGCTGTGGGTGTCATCCCGACCGGCCGGGTCTGCAAGGCCAGAACCGCCTGATATGACCATGGCGTCGAGCTTTAAAGTTGAGGCTGACGAATCGGTGGGCTTAGAGGCTGTGCTGTGGCACTAGGTTGTCCTCTTACACGCACAAGAGCGACCCGGGCAAGCGTGGACAACACGAGAATGTTGGAACTGTCGGAGGTTTCAAAATCGCCAGATATCACAGCTAGCAAAGGGGAGGAGAGACCCAGTAGGCTCTTCGGGAAAACCATGGGAATAAAAGAGCGGGAAAAAGCAAGGTATGCATCTTCACGATCCACCTTCGGACCTCCACCTGGCTCGAGCTAGTGGTGTAGTATTGTTGTCGAGATTGGGGTAGTATGGGATTTCCCTGTCCTGGTTTTCGCCTTACATGCCCTTACTTTTTCCACGCCGTGAAATCAAATCGATCCCCAAGACCTGGGGACGTCGAAAGCATCAGATCCCGTCATCGCTAACAACCAGCTAAGGCATAAGCCAAGGCTTCAACCCATGCGGCGGCGGAGCGGAGGAGGAGCACACCTCCCTCAGAGGCAACAGCACGTGCTGTTGAGCCGGGAATAAGGATGGAAATGGTCGGTTATCGTCGTGGCTTGTTCCACACTGCCACACTACTGGAAGATCATGCCCAGAACGGTGATGATATCCGCTTGTGCCCAGCAGCTGCCAATGCCATCGAGTGAATGATGACTGAGACTATAGTAATCCGTACTTAGTAGAGAACTGACTGGGGAGTACGACGCAGGGGAAGATAAGCTCACGCGAAACCCTCATCAACCTCGTGGGATTGGCCCATTGTTCACCGTTACACCGTAACTATCTGTCTATGGTAATAAAAAAAACCGAGGCACGCTATAATTGACGCACTTGTACGGAGTACAGATCTAGGTATGTACATTGCAAAGTGACTGGAAAGGGGTATAAAGGGACAAGTGAACAAGCCGGCTCCCTCACCTATGAGAGCACTTAGCCGGGGCAGATGAGAGTAGCAGGGTTAGGGTTATTCGATTGGCAGGGCTGCACTTTGGGGGGTGGGGCGGTGGTGGTCCGGAGTGATGTTGGAATTCCTTAATTCAGTATTTGTCCTCCAATATCTCCTACCAAAGCAATCTGAGCCTTGACCGATAATATTCACTTGGAATGTAAGTAATATGGAATCAAGTTAAAGCGTGTTCGTATTTCACGAGGCTGAGGACTAGACCACAACCAGACTGCCTCAATCCATTGACCTCTACGAGCCCTCCGGCCTCTCTCCAATAGCCCTTTGGATATCAATTTGCCTCGGCGGTCCCTCCAACCTCTGAAGAGCATTCTCACGGGCCATCGAAATCCTATGCCTGTCATCTAGCGAGACAGTTCGTCCAAGTGTAGTCGGCGTCGTCCTGGTGTCATCCCAGATATCCAGCCGCCAATACCCATCCACATCCCCTTCATCTTCGCTGATAGGAGACCGAGCCTGGAAGGGAGTCACATCGGCAGGAGCGGCGTTTGACTTCATCTTCCTGCTTTCCCCGCTGCCAGGGGCAGACTGAGCCATCATCCAAGCACTGCCACCAAGTAACTCGGCGAACTTGCCTCTCCTACCCAGCAGCTCCTCATATGACCCTTCCTCAGCCACATACCCCTGATCCATCACCACGATCCGCCCGGCCATCCTCATCATTTCTTTGGAATGCGTAACAACCACAACCGCCATCCTCTCCTCCGGCCTGGCCTCCCGAGGCTGTTGAATAAGCAACCTAATCGCACCCCTCACGCCCTCCGCGCCGTCCGCATCCAGAGCGCTCGTCGGCTCATCCATAACCAACAACTTCGGCTTTCGAACCAGAGCGCGTGCGATGCCGACGCGCTGGGCCTGCCCGCCAGATAGCCCGACCCCTCCCTCGCCCACAAGCGTGGCGTACCCTTCCGGGAGGGAGACGATGAAGTCGTGGATGCACGCCAGCTTCGCAGCCGCGACCACGGAGCTCAGCTCGCGGAAGGGGGAGTCTGGGTGTAGCCCGTAGACGATGTTCTCGCGGATCGTGGTGGGGAAGAGGAAGGGCTGTTGGGGCACGTGGGCTATGTGGGTGCGCAGGACGGAGGTTGAGAGGGATGAAGCCGGGACACGTGCGTATGTCAGGGGGGCTTGTTGTTGTTGATCTTGCCTTGCAAGGAGGGGGCCGAAGCTGTGTTGAGAATCTGATGCTGGTATTGATGGCTCCGCTGGAGGACTATCCGAGGGCTCGTACAGCCTCAGGAGGAGGTTGGCAATAGTGCTCTTTCCGCATCCCGAAGCGCCGACGATGGCGACACAGTCTCCCCGGTCAAACCTGAGGTTGACGTTCCGCAGGACCTTGTTTGGTTCCCGACTGCCCTTAACAGCCGGATATGCAAACTGCAGGCTCCTCATCTCGACCGGGAACGGCGTCAGGATCCTCTTTTCCCCGCGCCCCTCGTGGCTGTTGCTGTAGCTCAAAGTGGCATAGTAGAGGATCTGGATGGATGTTGCCTTGGCCTGGGCGATTTGGGGAATGTTGTTCATCATTGCTGTTGCGGTGCCCATGCTGAAGAGTAGCAGATTGATTACCTGCATGATATCCGTCACTGAGGTGGTGGTTCCCGGCGAAGTGAGCAGCAGTGTCGCATACCAGAACACAAGCGCGGTAAGCCACCAGGACATGCTCTGATTCAGCCCATAAAACAAACCTGTCCACATACCCCTCTTGACGCCAACTAGAAATGTCTCCTCGGCTGACTTGGCGTGCTTAGTGCTGAAATGGTTCTCCAGCGTCAACGCCTTCACCACCCGGATATTCAGGAACGTCTCAACAGCCACCGAGCCCGTTGCCTCAGCCATTGCATTGCACCTCGTCTCCCACTTCGCGCTCACAGACGCGCTGCCTCTGGTAGCAGCATAGACGGCCGGCCCCGAAGCAAGCGTGACGAGCGTTAACCTCCACGAGATGACGAGGGCCCAGATTAGACCGCTGAAAATCATCCCCGCGACAATGAGCACGACAGGGACGAAGCGCCCTACCAAATTGCGCATTTCTTCCGCATTTCGGTCCAGAACCTCGACGATCCGCGACGGTGCGTGGCGCGGCTTGTCGAACCATTGCTTCGGCTGGGACAAGATGCGCTTGAGGGCCTCGACCCGCAGTGCCGTCACCCAGGCTTGACCAGCGCACTGCATGAGGTAATGCGCCGAGAAAGTAGCGGTACCGTCAGCGGCGGCGATGATGGTCAGCCGGATGGCCCATTTCCGGCCGGCGGATGTCATCTCGTCGGGCGGCGCCCAAAAGGCGGCGAGGAGCTGCGCAAACACGTAGGCGAAGGCCGGATTGCACGCTGCAGCGATCAGACACGAAACCAGGCCGAGGATGGCGCGGATGCGGTTGGGTTTATCGAGCATGGGCCAGACAGTGCCGAGGA